>PVLD010027464.1:0-20746 GCA_004027595.1 Dinomys branickii | reverse complement strand
CGCAGGGATCGTCCCTGGCTCCCAGCGTCTGGGGCTTTCCCACGTCTCGCCCCGGCAGCCTGGTCCGCCCTACCACATCTCCCCCGGCAGCCTGGTCCGCCCTACCACATCTCCCCCGGCATCTCAGAGAAATACGCCCAGTTTAAACTTCCCAGCCGAGGTCCCGGCATTCACGCTCGCCAAGTCTGTCTCGAGCTGGTGGTGTTTATTAAGGAGGTTCGCTCCCTTGCTGCTCACCTGGTCGCCATCTTCCCCAGATCCGATCCTGTCACTTTTTGAAAGACTCACATTTGAATACATTTTTTGGGAGACATTGTAGATCTAAATCATAGCAAGGATCTCTTTAGAGTCGCTTTTACAGTGAAAATTTTAAAAGTTGTCTGTTTTTTAGCAGATCTTAAGATTTAGCCTGGTTGTTTGTTTGGTAAACTAACATTTCTTGAGGTGAGGAGCCTCTTTGAGAATCTGTATGATGCCAAGTGGGTGGTCCCACTTACAGTCTCTAAAAGTGTTTCCTCAAAGCTTTGTAAATAGGCAGAGGCAGATGGGTTGAAGGTAGGAGAAGGGATTGGGAAAATAGAGAAATCAAAATACATCATCTATAGATACAAATTCTCTATGATGAATATGATCATTATATATTCTAAAATGTACCAATAAACTTAATTACATAAAAAATACGAGAGAGGACTTCCAGAACAGCTTCAGAAAGTGTCAAGAATGAGGGACAACTGTATTTGAAGTGAAGGGATATATTTTGAGGAAGGTTAATGGTAATGTGACTTTTACTAAAATAATTTTCAAAAATTTAAATATTCATCATATAGTCTGATTGTACCCCATATGTATATATCATATACATCTAAAATTTAGACGTGTTTGTTTCTCATTTTATTTTGAAGTGTCAAAGAATTTGCAAGAATTTATAATTGTTACACCAAAATAAATAAATAAGTAAACAAACAAATAAATAAATGTGTTTCTTGCTACTCTATAAGAACTATGATGGTAAATTTTAGGCATCAACCTGACTGATCTAAGGGATACCCAGATAGCTGGCAAAAAATTACCGCTGGGTGTGCCTGTGAGAGTGTTTCCAGAAGAGATTGTCATTTGAATGAATGGGCTATGTAAGGAGGATCTGCCCTCACTAATGTAGGCAGGCACCATTTTCATCTGTCTAAAGCCTACTGAACAAAAAACAGATGAATGATGAGTTGTGCTCTCTCTCCTGGAACTTGGAGGGTTATTCTGCCCTTGGAAGGCAGAACTCTGGGTTCTTGGGCATTTAGAATCCTAGATTTGCACTAGAACCCCCTCCCATTCCAATCCAAGGTCCTCAGGCCTTTCGACTCAGTCTGAGACACAACACAGGCTTCCCTTGTTCTCCAGCTCACAGGTAGCAGGTGGTAGAACTTGTCAGCTTCCATAATTGCAAAGCTCATTCCTATAGTAAGTCCTTTCTCCAATTTATCTCTCTATGTACACTAAGATAGAAAATGGACAGGAGTGACTCCATGTCTTAGTTGAGAATCTATCTTGTGCTGTGATGTCATCTCTATAAATTTGCTAACACATCCAAAGAAAGTTATTTGTTGAGAAGAAACATCCAGAGAACATGTAAATTAAGCTCTTTTTTAGAACAATGGTATTATCTGTGCTGGTTTGTGCAAGACCAAGGAACTATAGAAATAAATTTATCTTTTAAGGTGTTAATTCTTCACAAACAACCTATGTAATTCATGTAAATGTTCTTTTTTTACCTTTTAAATCCTTCCATAACAGGAAACATTCTAGTTTCTTCTTGAACCTGTGTTCCCCAAATTACAATCTAAGACTCCAAACTGGTTGATAATATCTTCTTGCTTCTGTTGTTTTCTGAGAACTTAACTCTATGGGAGACCATCTGGATCCATATCTAAGGGCATCATGGGGTGGGCAGAGGCTTATAGATGACTCCAATGGCCTTTTTTCCACGGTATTCTCTTGTATGGTGGTCAATCCTCACACTGTAATGTGTACTTGTTTTCCTACTTTTACTTGGCCAAAATTTGCTTGACAGAGCCTTTCTTTTCTATCTTTAATAAATATTAATCCTTGCTAGAGTTTTTTTTTAAATTGCTTCTACTAGATAGCTTTAACACTAGTATTGAGGGTTCCCTAGGAAATGTCTATTCCTCATATCTATTTTTTTCTCCTACCTGGCTCTTGGCCTTTGTGTCTGTCCCAAGATCCTACCTTCCCAATTTTTTAGGGATGAGAAGTTTCCATCCATTTCGCCCAGCCCCCAGTCCTTTAGAAATAGCCTATGGTGATTATTATTACCCCAAACAATCACAGTGTTATACAAAGATAAACTTGAGACATTTCTAGGTAAATAGATGCACTTTGAGACTATACACTTAAGTGTAATAAATTGGACACGTGTAAATGTCACATTGTTTCTCTGATATGAGAAACCTAAAGTGTAAATAAGAACCAAAAGGTATAAAAGATATGAAATGGGAAGAAAATGCTCAAATGAGAAGGGGAACTAAGACAGGGGAAGGGGGAAGGAAGGGAAAAGAAAAAACAAATAGAAGCACAAAAAAGAAACAAAACATTTGTAAATAAGGAGGGGAAAAGGGTTGAAGAAAGGGAATGGGAATAGGAAAAAAGAGGAATCAAGATATATCATATACAGGTACAAATTCCCTATGATGAATGTATTATGTATATCTATTCCCTATTATGTATATCTAAATGGTACTAATAAACTTAATTAAAAATAAATTGTAGTTTTCTCTTACATGCCCATTCTAGGATATTTTAGGTAAGTCTCCCAGCCTCTTTGTTTCTCAGTTCTCTCATCTGTAAAATTGGGATAATAACACTATGTGCAAAGCACTGTTGTAAAGTTTAGATGAGCTAGAATATTTCAACTTTCAAAACAGCACCTGGTACATGGCAAGTGCTAAATAAATGTCATTCATTCAATAATCAATACATTCAATGATTTCTTACACTTCTTTTTGTTCTAAGAATCCATGAGTCTTAGTAACACAAAGATCTATACCTGTACATAAATCAATACCATTGTCCTACAGGCTAATGGGTAGTTAGCATGCTGTATTTCATGCAATATTCTGAACAATCTCATGAGTTGGTTTGTATCATTTTAGCAGCCCCAGATGGACCAAGATTGTGTAACTTGCCTAAGATCACCTAGTGGTGGTTTCAGTGTCTCAGATTCCACAGCCAGAATTTAGGTTCTCCTCAGTCCAAATCACAGGCTGGGAGAAGGGTTGTTTGCAACACAAGGAAGAAAAGAGCAGTGTCCGAATAAAAAGTCACACAGTAAAGAAAGAAGCATGAGAGCTTGTGGCTCAGGGATAAAGTGCTTGCTGACTAACATAAGGCTCTGAGCTTGGTTGTCAGCACTCCACAGCCAACAAGAAAAACACAGAAGAGAAAAGGAATTCAGAGTATATCAGACGCATGAACACTTTTCAGAGGAAGAAACCCACAGGTCAATAAATATGTGATGACATATTCAGTCTCACTGGCGTCAGAAAATGCCCATTCAAACAACAAGCAGCCAGTGCATATTCATCAGAGACATGGGTAGGAACAAAGGAAATGGGAACATTTCCTCTGCTGGTAATTGACACTGTTCTTAGATTTCCTCATTGCTTCCAACTTTCCATACTGCTGCTGAGATGCCTCATGCTATTACTATTTTTAATTTCTTATACCTGTGTTAAATAAGATTCTTTGAGGAACAAAGAACTATAGTAGAGGAAACACCTCTCCTCTGCTTTCTTAGGATCTGAAGTCGAAATCTGTGAAATAAATTGATAGAGTACAGATTTTTATTTCATGTTTTACATGTACATGGAAGTCTCTAGAGAAGAGAAGTAAAGATACAAAGAGGAGATTGGACCTAAGGCTTATCTGCAATATAACAAAGGTGATAAACTGGGGAGTCTTGGCAAAAGAAGGTTTGGGCTTCCAGGGCAGCATATTGTGGGAAGGTAGATGTGTGGTGGTAATGACAGATAATAGGGTTATTTTGCAAGGTTATGTTCGTGCACCTCACCTCACTGCTCAGTGGATAGCAGGGGACTCCTTTATAAAAGGAAATGTATGTCTTGTTTATAAGCAGATGGGGAAGAATAGAGAGCTTTGCTCAAGACTGTCATTTCTCACTGCCAAGGTGAGATCGGTGTGTCACAAGGCCAGATGCCCTCCCACTCTTTGCTGCTTACCCTCAGTGAGATAAGATGGCTGCACCAGCTTTGAACATCACAACCTGAGTCGAAAGGAGGGTAGCAATACAAACTAAACCACCCCTAGGAAAATTTCTCTGATCCTAGTTTTTGGACTTCTTAGGATACATACAAAAAGAATGGTTTTGTTCACTAGATTTGAGATTCATTACTATTCATTTACTTAGTTCTAATTCACTTAGCCCCTTTTCAATGATCAGATTGATTCTGTCTGTCTCTCTCCTTCTCCTTCTCCTTGTCCCTCTCCTTCTGCCTCTCCCTCTTCTTCTCCTTCTCCCTCTCCCTTTCTCCATCTTATTTGGAAATTGTTGTTTTTGTAGGATTTTATCATCCACTGCTGTGTTGCTGAGGGAAAACTGCAGGGAGTGGAAATAATAGGAATCTGGGTTTTATCATGGCTCTAAGTTCTGATGAAAGTTAATTAGTTCCTCTGTCTCTGTTTTCCCCCGATAAGTGGGTTTTGTGGTATTTAAGTTAGATGCAATTTATTAAAGAGTTTTTTTTTTGTTGTTTTTTTTTGTTTTTTTTGCAGTACTGGGGATCGAACTCAGGACCCTGCACTTTCTAGGCAGGAGCTTATTCCACTGAGCTATATCCCCAGCCCAGTTATTAAAGAGTTTTAAGACATAATATTGCAAATACAAATATTGTACACTCAAGGAATTTTAGGGTAAATCTTGGGGAGAAGAGCAAGGGGGATTCAGTCACCCTGACCTATGTGTATACATGAGAAGCTGCATTCTAGATTGACAGAGTTGGCATAAATTTCTGCTTAGCATAGGATCTCTTCCCAAAATAATTTTCACAAAGCCCTTAATAGATACAAAAGCTCATCAAAATGTACCATCTGTCTTTGAATCATAAAAGCACTTGGAACTTTGTTTCTATGAAACAAGCTGAGAAATGAATGTGACATTATTTTTAAAATAACATAAAAGAAGGAATCCAGACTGTGTGAACTCCTTAGATGTGAAAGTATTTTTTTCTTTTCTTTTTAAACTAGACTCTGGTCTTGAAAAATAAACACTCCATAATCAGAAAATAGTACATACTAGCTGCTGAATATTGGACTGGAACCCAATTTTCTATCCTTTTATCTACCTTTAGTTAGGGATAGAATGAGAACAAAAGCAAAGTTTTAACCTCTTGACTACTGGAAAAGTCAAGAGAAGTAGAGGGAAGCTCCTCCTTACAGAGTGTGCAGATAGCCACAGAGCCACGTTGTGTCATCCAGAGCACACTTGCAATTCTTAGTGGTAGGTCATCCTGGAGTAAATTTTCACTCATTTAATACATATTGATTGAAAAACTTGCTTAGCACCACTTATGCTTCTAAGAGAAGACACTAAATACTGATAAAATGCTAAGAGGCTCAATTGACCTGTGTTGAGAAAGCAGTTATTATAGATGAAACACAAAAGAAAGTATAAAAATAGGGTAGTGAAACAACAGTCAAGAATTAATATAAAATTTATTTATAGCTGTTTGAAACTCATATTAATTTTCCAAATCATCTCAGACAGAATACCTGCCTGCAGTAGCAGTTTCATAGAGAAGTGAATGCCAGCACTGCACAACCTGATTTAAAATAATTAAGTCCAGATGATGTTGTCCAAGAAGAGGTCAGCATATTCGCTGTTGTGACCCAGATCATATTTCAAAAGTGTCAAATCAAAGCTGTCTCACCAAAGCCTGAGTTTTAATGAATTCCATATGCATTTCGAGTCCTGAGCACAAGGAATGGGTATCCACTGGGGAGTAAAATTCAGACTTAAGAAAACTAAACCTAGAGTGTGTGATCCTTTGTGAAATCCACTTCTGGACAGTTGGTCTCTCACTGTAGAGTTATTTACTGCTTCATCAAGATGTTTTTTAAAAAGCTGTATCAGAGAGTCATCATAACACAAAAAAGGGAGTGGGAACTCTAGGAAATTTAGTGGAAATCTTGACGTTTAAGTCTTTAATAAATGCTGAAACTCTACTATATTAATCTAGTGTCATTAGCAGTGACAATTTAAAGTTCTATAAATTCTATATATTAAATATTGGTATCTTCCCTGGAGGAAGATTCTAGTTAAGAGAGTGTCCTCCAGTAATAATCTATTATGTTCAGTATGTTTGGATACTGAATAGCAAGTGATTTTCCTTTTGGATAACACGAAAAAGAATTACCCTTAATGTGATTAGATAGATACATAGGTACATTCAGACTGACAGAGCTTACACAGAGGGACTGAGAGCTGGGTGGGTGGGAGGACAGAGGGATGCATGGATGGATGGATAGATGGATGGATGATGTAAATTGATAGTAGTGTCTCAGCTTTTGGGAAATAGCAATGTCCTACTTTAGGTCACTTGTTCAATGTGATCTTTTCTCAGAAAGATGAAGACTTTTTTCTCCAATAGAAATTTTTCCAAGAATCTATGGAGATGGAACTTTGCCTTACCTTCATAAGAGTACTAAAATGAAAATATGAAAACTGTTTATTCATTCATTTAGCAAAAATTTAGAGTATGTACTTTGCAGTAAGGCCTAGCAGTAACTTCTGCCTTGATAGAATTTAAGTGGTTCATTCCATTTCCACCTGGAAAAATCTTAAATGTTACACGCAGTTGTAGAGCAAGAAAGTGTGAGCCAATCTTCCCTCTCCCTTTCCTCTAGCAATAACTAAATACCTGTAAATAATTTAAACAGTGCTAAAAGGATTCTAAAAGAAGGTAGATAAGACAGAGACTTCCACAAAGCATAAAGAAATTGCTGTTTTTTTTTTCCTTTCATCTCCTGGAAGATCCCAGACTGGATTCCAGAGAGGCTGAAAACTTGCAACAAGCATAGACAAAACAAACAAATAAACACAAAAGCAGGCAGCAAAAGCCTAGATGCTGAACTAGGACAAGGGAAGCCCAACAGAGACCAAAGGGGAAGCTCTAGTCTCCACTTCATAAGTAGGCACAAGCAAGTGGCCTGATTTGCCTTCACCATGCTATTGAGCTAATCCAACCCCTCATACACATCGGGGTAATTCACCTCCAGAGCAGCATCCACAAAGGTCAGTATCCAGGTGAGCACATGGATCAAGGCCAAGGCTTCATTCCCTTCTATCATCCACTGCAGAAAGTGGTCTAGCAGTACCAGCTTACCCAGGAATGAAAGTACCACTTCTTAGGCAGCACTGGCAGAGCCTGAGAGCCCTAGAAGTGCCAGAAGAATGCAGCAAGCATTGGATAGAGTCAATACTAGAATGAGATGACAGAAGATAGAACACCCAACCTTAGAGATGGGGCAACAGGATGTATTTAATCTGAAAAACAGAAAAATAGGAAAAAAAAAAAAAGAGCAAGGCCTAAAGGATCTGTGAGACATACACTTACCGAATCATCTAAAATATCTAATATTTATACCATCAGAATCCTAGAAGGAGAAGAGGAAATGTGGGTGGGGGGCTGAAAAGTACTCAAAAAATAAAGCTTGACAGGTTCTCAAATCTTGCCAATAATATAAAGTTTCAGAATCAAAAAGCTGAGTGAAGCCCAAACAGTATATATTCAAAGAAACTCACATGAAAACACATCATAATTAAACTTTTAAAAAACTAAAGGCAAAATAACCTTTTGAACAACCCGAGACAAAAGATGCCTTACCCATAGAGGAAGACCAGTTTCAATGACAGATTTTTCAACTGCAGCCATCAAGGCTGCAAGTGTGGCATATGGCACAATTTTTTTGAGAGATTAACTGAAAAACTTAGCAGTCAAATTTGAATGCTATATCTTATACTTCGTTCTTAAATGTTCTATCATTTAAGAACACAGGGGTATAAAGCAATCTCAGGTAAAGAAAATCAGGAATTTGGTTTTGTAAATCTACCCTAAAGATAGTCCAAAGAAAATTTTCCAAACAAAGAAAACATTATGGACTGAGTTATGTTCCCCTCAAATTTATGTGCTGAAGACTTAACCTTGGGTGACTCTATCTGGAGATAGGGTATTTAAGGAGGTAATTAAGGCTAAATGAGACCATTTGGATGGGGCTGTAATCCAAGAGGACTCTAATCCATCCTCTGACAAAGAGGTGCACATAGTGAGAATGGACCATGCAAGGGTTGGGTGTGCATGGTGGTGGAAAGACACCTCTTAGCAAGCCTAGGAAAAAGGCCTCAAAAGAGAAACCAACCCTGCCCTGCTCACACCTTGCTTTTAACCTTCCAGCCTGTAAGACTCAGAAAATAAACCTCTTCTGTTTAAGACATAGCCTATGATACTTTGTTATTTGAGCCTTAGCAGACTAGACAGAAAATTAAACAGACAAATGATCAAATTTCTCGAAAAGACAGAATGGTGGAATGAGTAAATACAGAGATAAACATCATAGAATTTCTTTAATCATACTTTGTGTTTGAAACAAAAGTTAGAACACTGATGTAATGCTCAAAGTATATAGAAGAAATACTTATGACAATTGTATTTAAAAGGAATGAGGGTAAAAGGGCCTTCATGGAATATGGTTTTCACACTTCACTCAGAGGGGTAAAACACTACTACCAGTAGGCTGTGATAATTTACACATGTACATGGTGATACCTAGAGCAGCCACTAACACAACTATACCAAGTGGGGAATGAAGAAATACTATAAACAAAAATCTAATTTCAAAAGCTATTCAAGTAATTCACAACAAAGCAAGGAAGGAAAGAAGGAAAAATACATGAAAGAAATAATAAAATTACAAATTTAGGCTAATATATCAAAAAGAATTTTACAATATATGAAGCAAAAACTACTAAAAATGAAAAACAGACAAATACACAATTGCAGTTGGAGGCATCAAATGCAAACTTGCAGCAACTGATAGAATGAATAGATATATGAAGATCAGGAATACAGAAAACAGACAATACCATCAGCCAGCTGAATCTAATTGGCATTTATAGTCCACCAGTTATAGCAGAATATACTTTCAATTCAAATGCTCATGGAACATTTGCCATGTACACTACATCCTAGACCGTTCAACAAACCTTAAGTGATTTAACAGGATGGCAACCACACATATAATAACAATATAAAGTTCTCCAAACACTTGGGAATTAAATGATACACTTCTAACGGATCTATTGGTCAAACAGGAAGTACCAAAGGAAATTTAAAGATAAAAATAAAAATGACATGAATAAAATTCAAAATACAACGTATGTAAACCTGTGGATTTCAGCTAATGCAACGTTGAGAAGAAAATTTATAATACTAAGTATTTACATTAAAATAAAAAATGTCAATGAGTAAGCTAGGTTCCTAGCAAAAAAGACTAGAAAAGAGAGGAAAAAGAAAAAAAAAACCACAAGCGAAAGGAACAAAAAAAGTAGCTGAAATCAGTGAAACTGGAAACACAAAATCAAGAGAGAACATAATGAAACAGAAAGCTCATGTATTAAAGTAATAAATAAAACTGGTAAACCTCCACACTCTTCAGTCTTTAAAATTATAAACAACTTTATGCTCATAGGTATGATGACTTTAAATAATGAGCCAGTTCCTCAAAAACCATAAATTAGTAAAACTCAGTGAGATAAATAATATAAATAACCCTATAATCATTAAATGGAATTTTAAATTTAAAGTTTCCCCAAAACAAAGAAACATTCAAATGTTTTCCAACAGGAAATTTCTACCAAACATTCATCAACATCAGTGTGTGTGTGTGTGTGTGTGTGTGTGTGTGTGTTGCTGGGGATCTAGTCCAGGGCCTTACAAACCCTAGGCAACTGCATGAGAGCTATACCACTGAGCCACATTCTCATCCCAAATTTACCATAATTTTACAAAATTTCGTCTACTAAAGAGAATAGCAGAGGACATTTCCTGACTTGTTATTATAAGGCCACTTTACTTTGATATCAAAAGCCAGACAAAATGGATATGTAAAAAGGAAAATATATATGTAAATCTTTCACATTTTATGCAAAATTCCTCAACAAAATATTAGCAAATTGAATCCAGTAGTGCATGAAAAGATCTATTTACATCCAAGTGGGGTTTATTCCAGGATCGCAAGACTTATTTAAACATCAGTCAAGGTGGCCCACCAAACACCAGTCAACATTGCTCTCCAAATGAATAAGCAAAATTGTAGCCTATCTACTTTTGTTGTACTATCTGCTTTCCAGATGACCTGAACTTCATTAATTTGCTTCCATACCAACTTAGAAAAGTTTAATAGAGACACTGTAGATGAACTTTCTTGATGAGTAATTACAACTTAATCATTAACAGTGGCATAGTTTGACACTGTTCTGGAGATGATGGACAAAAGAAAAAGAAGAGGAATTATGAACACCTATAAGAAAAAAGCATAGGAATCAGAATTAGAGACCATACTCAAGTGAAATAAATCAGACGTATATATGTAAGAAACGTACTGTTTCACTAGTGTAAGAACCTGAAAGTCGGAATATAAATTAGGAGGTATGAAGGGAGTCCACTCAAAAGTAAAGAGTGAATGGGATGAGGGGAAGGAGAAAAGGAAAAAAGGGACAACTATGTATGTATGTATGTATATATGTATACGCAGGATGGCTAACATGGTAATTGACATGTCACTTTAAGATAAGGAACAGTTAGTGATTGGTTGTTTGATCAAGATTCTATGTCTATATGTGTTTTCCTGAGCATACACTTTGAAGTTATCAATATGTAATAGAACAACCATTGTTAATTCCCTGTCACTTTGTCCATAATTCAATTTTGATTGTACTGTTCTTGTCCTACTTTATGTCTCTTTGTTAATGTTTTCTTCCTTTATTTTTACTTTAAAATAGAAGAATCAATAAACTATTTGAGCGCTATAGGAGTTCAGCAAGTTTTCCATATGAATTTACTAAAATCACTGACCTTTCTCTACATTAGCAACAACTGACTAGTAACCGTGCTAAAAATAAGATACAATAATAAAAACCAAAAGTGTAAAATACCTAGGAGTTATACAAGAATACAAATATTGGTGGGAAAGTTGCTCGACAAGGGAAGCTTCAGTGAGCTTCTGGGACCCCAGGACTTCTGGCTCTGCCCCGCAGCTGCCACTGAAGGAAGGTTGCTCTGACCCAAGAAGCCTCAGGAAAGACCCTGAATACCGGAATTTTCAAATCTCGCTAGGGAAAACTAGGAAGATTTGAAAATGACAAAAAAAGAAAGGAGAAAAACACAATCTCAGCCCTCCATCAAATCCAGAACAAGTCCAGGAAACATCAACAGGGAAGAATATGGAAATCACACACCTGAAATTTCTGAAATGATATCAACTGAAGTGAAAAACCAACTACATCAGGCTACACAGGAAATCAGATCAGAAATAATCACACTCAGGTTAAAAAAAATGACAACTTTAATGAAAGAATTTCTCAGCATATCAAAAGAAGACATAAATATAGAGGAATACAGAAAAATGGTGGAAACCTTGAATGAACAGTATAGGAAAGAATTAGAATGTATGAAACAGGTTCAAGCACATATCCAGGAATTAAAAATTCCATTGAAACCTGGCAAAACCACTTGAATGAAATTGAAGATAGACTTTCAGACCTTGAAAAGAGCCAAGCAGCTAGTGATTATGGAGGCAAAGATGTC
The DNA here is from genome assembly GCA_004027595.1 of Dinomys branickii. NCBI lineage: Eukaryota > Metazoa > Chordata > Mammalia > Rodentia > Dinomyidae > Dinomys > Dinomys branickii. Next base: position 8,858 of record PVLD010027464.1, on the reverse strand, counting down.
TCAAAAATAGCAACCAACCAGCAAATAACAATTCAACAGCTGCAAGATGAAGAAAAGAAAAATAGTATAAAACAATATAAGATTGTCGACAAAAGAGCATGAGACAACATGAATAACATAAAAAGATTATTTGCAGAAGTAATAGCAGAAAATTTCCCAAGCATGGGAGAAGTACCAGACATACAAGTTTAGTGAGGTGCATAGAACTCCAATTAGCCATAACCAAAACAAATCTACACCCAGACAAATAATAATCAAGATCTCAGAAATTCAGCAAAAGCACAGAATATTAAAAACTGTTAGGGAAAGAAACAGATGACCTATGAAGGAAAACCCATGAGCATCATGGCAGACTTTTCAACACAAAGCATCAAGTCAGGAAGAGCTTGGAGTGAGGTATTTAAGGTCCTGAAAGAAAACAACTTCCAACCCAGATTGCTGTACCTTGCAAAACTATCTTTCAAAATTGATGGAGAAATAAGATACTTCCATGACAAAGATCAACTGAAGAAATTCATGACCACCAAACCAACCTACAAAGAATACTAAAAGATATTCTAGAAAGAGGTAAAAATGACCACAATTTTAAGAACAATAGAAAAGAAGCACTAAGGAGTGTAAGCAATTAAACAGAGGGAGAAAGTACAGAACTAACAGTGGAAAAATAACATGAAAAAGATAAGTTAACACATATTAGTAATAATCATTGTAAATGGCCTCAATATACCAATCAAAAGAAACAAAGACTGTCAGAGTGGTTCAAGAAACCAAATCCAACAATATGCTGTATACAGGAAACACATTTAACTCAAAAGTAAATCCATAGACTGAAAGTTAAAGGATGGAAAATAATACTCTATGTGATAGCAACCCAGAAAAAAGCAAGAGTAGCTATCCTGTTTGCAGAGAATGTGAACTTCAAACCAATAATAATCAAAAGAGATAAAGAAGGTCACCATGTTCTTGTTAGGGGAAATCTGCAAGAGGAATAAATATATATTTGCACCAAATGTAGGAGCACCCAACTATACAAGGCAAAGTTTATCAGATATGAAAAATCAAATAAGTAATAACACAGCTATAACAGGGGATTTTAACACCTCATTGTCACAAAGAGATAGATAAACTAGACAAAAAAATCAGCAAAGAAAAAACAAAACTAAACCAAACATGTGAACAAATGGACTTAGTAGACCTTCACAGAGTATTCCACCCAGCAACATTAGAATACACATTCTTCTCAGCTGTACATGGGACATTCTCTAAAATAGACCACATACTAGCATATAGAACACACTTAAGTAAGTGCAAAAGAATTGAAATTATCCTATGCATGAGACAGGCTGACCTCCAAAATCAGATGGCATTAGACATTCTAACAGTGCAGGGGGGTACTTGTGCAATTATAAAAACTGAATGTTGTGTATACATTCTTGATCCCTCTGCTAATGCCTCAATGGCTATTTAAGATATTAGGCAACAGATCAATGTTCTGTCAGATTCCAAAAATCCCTGGACCTTATCCTCTCTATAGGAGGCCTTTACTGGCTCCTCTTGGTGGAAATCTTTGCTGACTACATTCATAATAATCCTGCTGATCTTATTATTTGTCCCATGCATACTTAATTGTTTCTTTGGCTTTGCCTACTCCAGATTTAAAGCTATACATCTACCCAAGATGAAAACGCCTGGTGTCTATCGAGGGCCTTTAGATAGACCCTCTGGAGAGTATCTCTGACTGCCTGTCAATGACTACGACCCCTTTCAGCCTGAAGAAGCCAAAACAGTCATCGTCCTTTACTCCCTCACAGCAGTTTGGGTTACTTCTTCAGAAGAGGGAATGTTATAGGTAGCTGAGTTAGATAGAAATAATATAGGCAATCATACAGGTCCAGGCCCTCAGAGGAGCCAACATAAAAGACAAGATACCTGTGGGCCAGACCTCAAGACAAAGGGACTAAACAAATGCACCCACATACCTCTCTAGGTACAAACATCAGATATGCTGAATAAGTAATAATCACCTTGAAAAAGCCAGGAAGAGTCACTAGCCCCGCCCCACACAGAAAAAGGCCCTGTTTGCCTTCTACGCAACTCATTTCCTCATGTGACCCCAGTTTACTCAATTTTACCTAAACCATTATACTTGTAATCTTACTAGTTGACCATACTTTTCTTCATTTCCCCTACCTTGGACTGTCCTCACCTCACGGTTTTGCTCTATAAAAGTCCCTTAAAAAGGCAGAGTTCAGGGTGAACCTCTTGGGACCGCCTTCTGTCCCTCTCTTGGACAGAAGCTTTCCTTCCCTCAATAAATACATTCTGGTCTTTAAAGAAAAGGAAAAAAAAAAAAAAAGAAGAAATTAATCCATGCATAGGCCACAGTGCAATGAAATTGTAAATTAATGACTAAAGAAATAGCAAAAATTACATAAATGCATGGAAATTAAATAATATCCTCTGAACAGCCAATGGGTCACAGAAGAAATTAAAGAAGAAAGTAAACAGCATTTACAATCAAAAGGAAATGCAGATAAAAGTACCGCATCCTGTGGGATGCAAGGAAAGCAGCCCTCAGAGGGAATTTATAGCAGTGGATTCCTACATCAGAAAAACAGAATGAACGTAAATAAACAACCTTATGCTGCACCACAAACTTCTAGATGAAGAAGAGCAAGTAAAGCTCAAAGAAATGAGGAAGTTACAACATCAGAGTAGAAATAGATGCATCTGAGACTGAGAAAATGATAAAAACAATGAATGAATCAAAAAATTGGTTCTTTGAAAAAATAAACAAAATTGATAAATCCCTAGCCAACCTTATCAAAAAGGGAAGGGAAAAATCAAATCTATGCAAAAAGGAATGAAAAGAGTGAAATCACTGCAGATCCTGTAGAAATTGAGAAGATCATCAATATCTACTTTGGAAATCTTTAGTCTCATAGGATGGAAAACACAGAGGAAATGGACAGATTCCTAGATACATATGAATTGCCAAAACTGAATCAAGAAGATATAAAATTCCTAAATAACCCAATATCATGCAATGAAATTGAAATATAATAAAAAATTATCAACCAAGAAAAACCCACGTTCTGATGGATTCACAGATGAATTCTACAAAAAATTTAGAGAATATTTAATGCCAATTCTTCTCTAACTGTTTAATGAAATAGAAAACAAAGCAATTCTCTCCAACTCATTCTTGGAGGCTATTAGCCTGATACCAAAACCAGAGAAAGACACAACCAAAAATAGAGCTACAGGACAATCTCCCTAATGAACATAAATGCAAAACTTCAGTAGCATAGCTGAATACAAAGTCAACACTCAAAAATCAATAGTATTCTTATACACAAACAACATACACACTCAGAGAGAAATTAGGGAAACCATACTTTTCACAGCAGCATCCAAAAAATTGATATACTTAGGAATCAATCTAAGAAAAGAAGTAAAAGACCTTTTTTTTAATTTTTAAGACAAAAGAATCCAGAATAACACAGAAACAATACAGAAAATACCAAGTTATAGAGAAGATAGTAGGGAATTGGCACTGGATGCTGTATAACAATGTTATCTTTGTATTTGTTATAACAAAATCAATAAAAGAAATACTGAATTACAGAGGAGACAATAGAGAACCATCACTGGATGCTGTATTACATAGTGTTATCTTTGCATTTGTTAACACAAAAACAATAAAGGAAATATTAAATTGCAGAGAAAATAGTAGGGGGTTACCACTGGATGTTGTATTACATAATGTTATCTTCGTCTTCTTTACTCAGTTATATAGGCGATGGCTCGTTCAATTAATCAATTTTCTCCACTTCACCTCCATTGTTCTACCACCCTATCAGTGGTCTTCCCACTGGTAATAACTGCACTTTTGGTTTATTTATTCCTCATGCTCTCACTTTGGGCAGAGATTTGGCTGCTTCTAAATATGCTGTATATTACATGGGTGTACACAAATTGTTATGGCAGGAGGTAGAGAAGGACCCTTTGGCAAGCCCTCACCGCCATCCAGTGTCCAGTTGGGTAGGCAGGGTTACACAGTGAACCACCAGACTCAGTCAGCGCATCCATGTCTACAGGCTCAGGCAAGTCTTGAGGGCAGAAGTAAAAGATCTACACGGTGAAAATTACAGTATTCTGTAAAAAGAGATTAAAGAGGATTTCAAAAGATGGAAATATATTCTTTGCTCATGGATAGGAAGAACCAACATTATGAAAATGGCCATAATCCCCAAATTATTGTACAGATTCAACACAATCTTGATGAAAATGCCATTGGTATAACTCATCTGGAACCAGAAGAGACCCGGAATAGCAAAAGCAATCCTGGTCAACAAAGACAAGGCAAGAGGTACCACAATCTCTGACTTGAAATTATACTACAAAGCTGCTGTGATAAAATCTTCATGGTAATGGCAAAACTCAGACCTGAAGATCAGTGAAACAGACTAGAAGATGCATCCAAAACTACAAACACATTCAGCCACCTTATCTTTGGCAAAGGGGCCAAACATATTCACTGGAAGAAAGATAGCCTCTTTAATAAATGGTGCTGAGAAAACTGGCTTTCCAAATGCTGAAGACTAAAACTAGACCCATGTGTATCACCATGCACCAAAATAAAGTAAAAACGGCCTAAAGATCTAAATATTAAAACAGAAACTAGATGTACTGGAAGAGAAACTAGATGGAAGTCTTGAAGATATAGGGGCAGGCAGAGAGTTCATGAACAAAAACAAAACTGCTCAGGAAATATTTCAAAGAATCAGCAACTGGGATCTCTTCTTATTGAAAAGTTTTGCATATCAAAAGAAATCATCAACGGGTGAAAAGAAACCCATGAACTGGGAAAAAATTTTAGCTGACTGTCCCTTGGACAAAGGAATCCTATCAAGAACATGTGAAGAATTTAAAAACATCAGCCCCCTGCAATTGCAAAGACCCAATCCGCAAATAGGCAGCTGAGATGAATACACACTGCTCAGAGAAATACAAATGGCAAATAAATACATGAAAAAATGTTCAACATCATTAGTCATTCAAGAAATGCAAATTAAAATAACACTGAGATTTCATCTCACCCCAGAGAGAATGGCTATCATCAAGGAATCAGCCAATAACAAATGCTGGAAGGGCTGTGGGGAGAAAGAACCCATTTCCACTGTTGGTGGGAGTGTACACTGGCACAGCCACTGTGGAAATCAGTCTGGAGATTCCTTAGTAAACTAGGATTAGAGGTCCCATTGAACCCAGCTATTCTTCTCCTGGGTATTTTTCTAGAAAACCTGAAAACATCATACCAGCAGTTAAATATGTGCATCCATGTTTATAGCGGCACAATTTGTAATAGCTAAATCATGGAAACAACCCAAATGCTCATGAACTGTGGGATGCATAAGAAAGATGTGGTATTTTTATACAGTTGAGTATTACTCAGCTATGGGAAAGATAAACTAGAAGCTTTTTATTGGTAAATGAATGAAACTACAGACCATATTCATATGTGAAATAAATCAGACTCACATGTGATCACAGTATTTCTTCCCTAGTATAAGAACCTGAAAGAGTAAATAAAGTCTGAAAAGTACAATAGATATTGTGAAAGAGAAATAAACCACTTAAATAGGAAAGAACAACTGGGATGAGGAAAAAGAGAAAAAAAAAAAGGAAGGAAGGGAAAATAGGTATATTTATATACACAAAGTAGCTAAGATAATTGTACTGCTAATTTCTATTGGATTATTGAAAGGAATGGTTAATGTGTAATTGTTTAATCAATCTTACATGCCTATATTTGCTTATCTGAGTAACTACTTTGAAGATAACAATATGTAATATAGCAACCATTGTTAATTTCCTGTCACCTTGTTTTGAAATTCTGTATCATTTTTATTATTTTTATGTTGTGCTGTTTATGCCTTTCTTTTTGTTATTGTTTTTGTTATTTTCTCTTAAAAGTAGTAGACTACTTGAATAAACACAAAGAATTCCACACTCAGACTTTCTCACAGCTCTCTCTTTTCCTTTCCCCCACTCTTCTTCCTTCCTCACATCCTTCCTGTTCTGTGTGTGTGCATACATACGTGTGTGTGTGTGTATTTGTGTGTATTTGTGTATTCATCTCAGCTGCCCATTTTTGGATTGGGCCTTTGAATTGGGAGGTGCTGATGTTCTTTAACTGATTATATGTTTTAGGTAGAAGATCTTTGTGTGAGGGAGAGTCAGCTGAAGTTTTTTCCCAATTTGTGGGCTTTCTTTTTACTCTGCTGATGATTTCTTTAGATGTGCAGAAACTTTTCAGTAGGCTAATTCCAAGTCATTCATTCCTTGAAGTAATTCACCACCAGTTTGGTTTTTGTTCATGAACTCTGCCTATCCCTATGTCTTTAGAGATTTTACCTAATTTCTCTTCCAATAGATTTAGTGTTTCTGTTTTAATATTGACATCTGTAATCCATTTTGACTTAATGATAGACTTGGGTCTATTTTCAGTCTTTGGCAGGTGGCCAACCAATTTTTCCAGCACCGTTTATTAAAGAGGCTATCGTTCTTCCAGTGAGTTTGTTTGGCCCCTTTATCAAAGGTTAGGTGGCTGAGTGTGTTTGTGCTTGTGTCTGGGTCTTCCAGTCTGTTCGATTGATCTTCTGGTCTGTTTTTTAGCCAGTACTATGTTGATTTTATTACAGTAGCTTTGTAGTATAATTTCAGGTTAGGGGTTGTAATTCCACCTGACTTGCTTTTGTTGCCCAGGATTATTTTTGCTATTCTGGATCTCTTCTGGTTCCAGATGAATTAAAGGAAGTTTTCTCTAGATCTGTGAAATATGCTAATGGTATTTTAATAGGAATTGCACTGAATCTGTACAACAATTTTGGTAGTATGGCCATTTTCACAATGTTGGTTCCTCCTGTACATGAGCAAGGAATATTTTTCCACTTACTGAAATTCTCTTCGATCTGTTTTTTCAGAGTACTGTAGTTTTCATTAAACAGATCTTTTACTACTTTTGTTAGATTAATTCCTAAATATTTCAATTTCTTGGATGCTAATGTGGAAGGTATGGTTTCCTTAATTTCTCGTTCAGTCTGTTTGTTGTTTGTGTATAGGAATGCTATTGATGTTTTGGTGTTGACTTTGTATCCAGCTGCACTGCTGAATCTGTCAATTACTTCAAGAAGTCTTCCTGTGGAGTTTTTGGGGTCTTCCATGTACAGTATCATGTCATGTGCAAATAATGATAATTTTACTTCTTCCTTTCCTATCCTTATTTCTTTTATTTCTCCCTCTTGTCTAATTGCTCTAGCTAATGCTTCCAGAACAATGTTGAACAGAAGTGGTGACAATGAACATCCTTGTCCCTGATTTTAAAGTTTCAATTTTTGCCCTTTTAGTATGATGGCTGGTTGGTTTGTCATAGATGGCTTTGATCAGATTGAGGTAAAGGCCATCTATTACTATTTTCTGTAGAGTTTTTCTCATGAATGCATGCTGGGCTTTGTTGAAAGCTTTTTCTGTGTCTATTTAGATCATATGGCTTTTGTCTTTGGCTCTATTGATATGGTGTATAACATTAATTGATTTGTGAATATTGAACCAATCCTGCATTCCTAGAATGAGTCCAGTTTGGTTGTGGTGTATGATTGTCTTGATGATTTGCTGCATTCTATTTGCTAGTATTTCATTGAGTACCTTTGCATCTATATTCATTAGGGAGTTCTGTCTGTAGTTCTCTTTCTTGGTTGGGTCTTTGGTTTTGGTATCAGTATAACACGTGCCTCCAAAAATGAGTAAGGGAGAATTGCTTCCTTTCAATTTCATTGAGTGTGAGGAGTGTGGGTATTAACTCTTCTCTGAATTTTTTTGTAGAATTCTGCTGTGAGTCCATCAGGGCCTTGGCATTTCTTTGTGGGTAGGTTTTTAGTCACATTTTTAATCTCATTAATCGATATTGGTTTGTTTAGGATTTTAATGTGTTCTTGACTCAACCTAGGTAATTTGTACATATCTAGGAATCTGCCCATTTTTCCTGAGTTTTCTATCCTATGGGAATAAAGATTTTCAAAGTAGTCATTAATAATCTGAATTTCTGTAGAATCTGTAGTAATTTCATCCTTTTCATTCTTTATTGCCTGAATTTGAGTTCTTTCTTTTTTTGATAAGGTTGGCTAGGGGTTTATCAATTTTATTATTCTTTTGAAGAAGCAACTCTGATTCATTTACTTGTTATAGGGTTTTCTTTGTTTCAATTGCATTAATTTCTTCCCTGGTCTTTATAATCTGCTCCCTGCTTTGAGCTTCGAGCTTGATTTGTTCTTCTTTTTCTAAAAGTTTGAGGGCAGCATTGGGCTATTTATTTGTTCTCTCTCTGTTTTCCTTATGTGTGAGTTCACCACTATAAATTTCCCTCTAAGGACTGCTTTCATTGTATCCTACAGATTCTGGTATGTTGCATCTACATTTTTGTTTGTTTGCAGGTATTTTTAAATTTCTCCTTTAATTTCTTCTGTGACCCACTGGTTGTTCAGGAGGTTGTTTAATTTCCAAGTATTTATGGAGTTTTTTGAGTGCCTTTTGTCATTAATTTCCAATTTTATTGCACTGTGGTCAGATAATATGCATGGGAGTATTTCAGTTCTTTTGCATTTAGGTAGGTATGCTCTATGGGCTAGAATATGGTCTATTTTAGAGAAGGTCCCATGTGCACTTGAGAAATGTGTATTCTGATGTAGTGTGGTGGAACACCCTATATACATCTACTAAGTCCATTTATTCACAGCTTTGGTTCAGATCTGTTCTTTCCTTGCTGTTTTTTTTTTTTTTTTTTTTTTTTTTTTTTT
>PVLD010027463.1:0-13528 GCA_004027595.1 Dinomys branickii | reverse complement strand
GGCTTTGATTTGCCTGTGCCCTGATTTTTCCTGTCAATATTTTTCCCACCTCGGCTTCACTGTCAATTGCCAAACCCCCCTTATTCTCCTGCAGTTCAGGGTGAGGATGAGGATGATACACTGAACCGACTTATGCGGTGCTCAGACCGCAGCACTTTCTGAGGTTGTCTACTCTTGGTTTCGGCCCTTTCCCCTTGCCTGTCTCTTGTCCAATTGCTTGGCTAATGCTTCCAGAACTATATTGAATAGGAGTGGTGACAGTGGACATCTTTGTCCTCTTCCTGACTTTAAAGCGAAAGCTCTTAGTTTTCCTCAATTTAGTATGATGTTGGCTGTTGGATTGTCATAGATGACTTTGATCAGGTTGAGGCAAAGACCGTCTATTCCTATTTTCTGTAGGGTTTTTATCATTAATGCATGTTAGACTTTGTCAAAAGCTTTTTCTGCATCTATTGAGATGATCATGTGGTCTTTGTCTTTACCTCTATTGAGATGGTGTATTACGTTGATTGATTTGCATGTATTGAACTGTCCCTGCATTCCTGCAATGAATCCAACTTGGTCATGGTGTATGATTTTCTTAATGATTTGATGAATTCTATTTGCTAGTTTTTTATTGAGTATCTTTGCATCTGTATTCATTAGGGAGATTTGTCTGTAGTTCTCTTTCTTGGTTGGGTCTTTCTCTTATTGCTTTGTGTATACTGAACCATCCCTTCCTTGCAGGGATGGATCCCACTTGGCCATGATGTATAGTCTTCCTGATGGTTTGCTGTATTCTGTTTAATAGTATTTTATTGATTATTTTGCATCAGTGTTCACCAGGGAGATTGGCATGTAGTTCTCTTTTTTCCTTGGATCTTACTCAATTTTTGGTATCGGGGTAATGCTTTCCTCCAGGAATGAGTTAAGGAGAATTACTTTCATTTTAAATTCATTAAAGAGTCTGAGAAGTATTGGCATTAAATATACTGTAAATTACTTATAGAATTCATCTGTGAATCCATTAGGATCTTGGCTTCTTTTGGGTGTTAAGTTTTATTTATGTTTTCAGTTTCATTAGTTGGTATTAGTTTATTCAGGATATTTACATTTTCTTGATTCACCCTTGGTAATTCATAGGCATCTAAGAATCTATCCATTTCCCCTGTGTTTTCCATCCTATGAGAGTAAAGATTTTAAAAGTAGATATTGATGATCTTCTCAGTTTCTACAGGATCTGCAGTGATTTCATGCTTTTCATTCCTTATTGCATGAATTTGAGTTTTGCTTTTCTTTTTTGATAAAGTTGGCTGGGGTTTATCAATTTTATTTATTTTTTGAAAGAAAGAACTCTTCAGTTCATTAATTCTCTGTATTATTTTCTTAATCTCCATTGAGTTAATTTCTGCTCTGATCTTTATAATTTCCTCCCTTGTATGGGCTTTGGGCTTGACTTGCTCTTTTTGCTAGAAGTTTGAGGTGAAGATTTAGCTTGCTCACTTGTGCTTATTCTGCTTCCCTGATGTGAGAATTCACCACTATAGATTTTACTCCTGGGATTGCTCTCATTGTGTGCCATAGGTTCTGGTAAATTGTTCCTCTATTTTCTTTTCTTGGTAAATATTGTTTAATTTCTTCTGTAATTTCATCTATGACCCATTGGTTGTTCAGGAGGGTGTTGTTTAATTTCCATGTGTTTATGGAGTTTTTGCAATTTCTTTTGTCAGTAATTTCCAATTTCATTGCACTATGGTCAAGTAATATGCTTATGATAATTTTAATTCCTTTGCACTTACATAAGCATGATCTATGGGCTGGTGTGTGGTCTATTTTAGAGGATGTCCCATACATAGCTGAGAAGAATGTGTTGGGTGGACTACTCTGTAAAACTCTACTAGCTCCATTTGTTCACAAGTTTGGTTTATTTCTATTATTTCTTTGCTGAGTTTTTGTCTAGTTGATCTATCTTTTTGTCATAATGTGGTGTTAAAATCCTCTGATATGATTGTGTTATTGCTTATTTGATTTTTATTGTGCATTAAAATTTGTAGCGCACATTAAAATTTGTAAAATCCTCTGATATGATTGTGTTATTGCTTATTTGATTTTTATTGCGCATTAAAATTTGTCATATATAGTTGGGTTACCTGACCATAGTGCAATGAGCTCCCATGTTAGGTGCATATGTAATTGATGATTGTCATGTCTTCCTCTTGCAGTTTTCCCTTAACAAGTATGAAGTGACCTTGTTTACCTCTTTTGATCATTCTTGGTTTGAAGTTTATATTGTCTGCAAACAGAATAGCTACCCCTGCTTTTTTCTGGGTTCCTGTCACATGAAGTATTGTTTTCCATCTTTGACTTTTGTTCTATGGATTTCTTGTTGAGTTAAATGACTTTCTGGTGTGCAGCATAATGTTGGGCTTTGTTTCTTAATCACTCTACCAGTCTTGTTTCTTTTGTTTGGTGAATTGAGGCCATTTATATTAATGGTTATAACTGATATATATTGTTCTATCTTTGTCATGTTATTTTCCAGGTGTTGATTCCAAGGCTCACTGAGTCTCACTCTCTCTCCCATGTTGTAGTTTGGAGATTTTATTTTTATTGTTATTTATTTTACTTGTATTAGTACATTTTTGTTCTACATTCTTTGTGGGGGTTGGGCATGTGTCCATAGCATGTATTAACTTTTTATTTCTCATTGTCCTTTGTTCTCTCTCCTTCATTTTGTAGTTCTCCTTCCCACTTACTGAGGATGTGTCTTCATATTGTCTATTGTTTATTTTTCTCTTAATTTACATTTTAGGTTTTTCATATAAAGAAACCATGAAAATTTGTTTTTGTATCTTTCATTTAATATTATGGAGTCAAAATGCATTCATTTTCTGGAAAATTACTCAAAATTATCTTTCTTTAAGGATGAGTAGCACTCCACTGTGTATATATACCTCATTTTCTTAATCTACCCACCCATCAATGGGTACATATGCTGTTTCTAAGATTTAGCTATTATGAGATGTGCTGTGATAAACATGGGTATGGATGTGTCACTGTGATATGATGTCCTTATTCCTACAGAGTATATCTTTAGAAGGGGAATAGCTGGGTCAAGTGGAATTTCTCCATTGACTTTTCTGCAGGATGTCCATGATTCTTTCCATGATTAATACATTGCACTAGAATATAGAATTGTTCATTTTTCTTGAAACCTTGTTAGAATTTGTTACTTTTTGGTTTCTTGGCAACAGCTATTCTTTGTATAGTAAAATGGAATTGTTGTTTTAATTTGCATTTTTCTTATGGGCAATGATGATGCTGTATACTTTGCATGTATTTTATGGACATTTGTACTTCTTGTGAAAAGTGTCTTTTCATATTAATTACACATTTTTATTGGATCTTTTATTTTAGAGATCTGATTATTTTTTTAGTTCTCTTTATATTATTATTATTAGCCTCTACTTCTGAAGTAGTTGTTAAAAAGAATCTTTCCATTCTGTAATTATTTCTTTGCTCTATTGGTTATATGTTTTGCTATGTGGAAGCTTTTAATTTGATGAAATCAAATTTGTCAATTCTAATGTTATTCCCTGTGCTATTGGGCTCTGTTCAGAAAGTCTTTGTTTACGACCATGTTTCCAAGAGTTTTACTAAGCTTATCACTCGTGAGATTAATCGTTTCTATTTTAATATACATTTATTTGATCCATTTTTATTTTACTTGGTGCATGATGAGAGCTGTGGGCCTAGAGTCAGTCTTCTGCATGTGGATAGCCAGTTTTCCCAGCACCACTATTAAAGAAATGTCTTTCCTCCAGTGTGTGTTCTTTGCCCCTTTGTCAAAGATCAGATGACTGAATGTACACAGAGTTGTTTCTGAAACCTCTCATTTGGTCCATTGATCCACATATTTGTTTCTCTGTTAGTACCATACTGTTGTCTCATTCTAGATTTGAAGTATAACCTGAAATCTGGGATTGTGATGACTCCTGTTCTGCTTCTTGTTTCCAGGATTTCTATTGTTACTGTGGGTCTTCTGACTACATGTAAATTTTAGAATATGTCTAAATCTGTGAAAAATTCTCTTTGGACGCCTTTTGGGATTGCATGAAACCTGTATATTAATTTCATAGTATGCTCATTTTGACAATATTGGTCCTATCTATCCAGGAACAGACGATTCAGTATTATCTTAATTAGTCAACACTTCCATTTGCAAACAATTTGGTTCATGAACAGAGGACTTTGGCAAAACTTCACTTCCATTTGTGAACTCCACATTGGGTGATGAATGTGACCAAAGCCATCTTTCCTACTCCAACATATGATTGTGGATTCCTCTAGTCAAGATCACAGTCACAGACAGACTTGTGCAAACTTTCTGTGAATCTTTTTTCTGTACTTTTTGGCACACTCATTACTGTACAGTATTATCCGGTCCAGCATGGCTCCGAAGAAAGTGCAGAGAAAGTATGGTGGTAAAAAAAAGCAGAGCTGTAGTGAAAGTGAAGAGAATGTGGACAGCAAAAATGGTAATAAGAAGGTTTTGAACAAAATAACCACTCAGCTAAACAAGGAAATTGTATAAAGTCATGAACATGGGATTCATATGACTGATCTGCCCTCAGAATAGAAGATGACATATTTGACAATCTCAACTATTTTGAAAAACAAAGGTGTCAAAAAAAGAGCTGACCTCGCAAAAGGAATAATGATGGTAACCAACCAGAGGACACAAGTGCTAGAAGAGGTAGAAAACTTGTTTGCTGGTTGAATGAGAAACAGCTGGTAGGTGGTAGCATTAGTGAAGCTATGATGTGTGAAAAACAGGAAACTACACAGTGATTTACTGTAACAAAACTCCTCTACAAGTGCAAAAAACAGTGAATTTAAAGCCAGCAGATGTCAGTTGGACAAATTCTGCAAGAGAAATGGCATCCACAGTGTGATAAGCCATGGTAAGGCTTCCAGTTCGGTCAAGACCACTGCAGAAGCCTATAGGAAAAGAATTCTTAGAATGCAAGAAGTCAGAAATAGGGCTCTTCTGAAGATGATAACCCTAACCTATATCACGCCAGAAGAAAAGATGCTTCTGTGGCACAAGCTCATGAAAGACAGGTTGACCCTTTTGCTGTGTGAAAATAATCACTGATCTGAAGATTAAACCACTATGGGTGTTCCATTCACAGACCATTTGTGCATTCAAATAACAGATTGTGAACAAGGCGAGACATCCTATCATGAGGAGGGTCAATGCAATAGGTTGGGTCACAAGGCAACTGTTCACAGAGTGGTTGCACAAGGTGTCCACATGTAGCAGAAATATTTAGAAATATTTTTCTGATAGCCTACTGTCTGACAGGTGCCTTCTTCTGATGGACAGTGTTGTGACACATACTCCAGGCTTGGTGGAAGGTATGGAACCTGACTATGACTTCATGAACATCAAGTTTTTCTCTCCCAGTGGGACATCCCTACTGCAACCCATGGGCCAACAGTTGATGTTTGTCTTCAAGAAGCTGTGCACAAAGGCTTTCTGCATCAGATGCTTTAATATCACTGAAGAGACATCCTTGACTCTGAAACAGTTCTGGGAGAAATATTTCAATGTCCTCCACTGCGTGAACCTCACTGACAAAGCTAAGGAAGATGTTATGTATCTTAAACTCAGCCTGGAGTAAACCATTTCCAGAATGTCTCACTAACTGACTTTGAAGGGTCTGATGCATAGAGTGAAGGAGATTGTGTCCATGGGCAAGAGTATGGGTCTGGATGTTGACAGTGCAGGCACAGAGGAGCTTTCTGAGGACCATAAGAAGGATCTGATGATGGAAGAACTTTCTGAACCCCAGAGTGAGCAGATGAAACCACTTGTTTTATTTTATTTATTTATTCTGGAAGTCCTTCACTTTCATGCCTTATTGAAAGTAGAATGTGAGTCAAACACAGGTATAGGTAAGCAGCTTATATCTCTAAAGAATCACTTTTAGTTCAGAGTAGAACGCTTGCTGTCTCATCTTCTGTGACACAAATCCTTTATGGACCAGTGCATCTGGTATGAAACTCAAGCAAGGAAGTGTAACTGAACTTTATTCCCCTTTGCGATTATACATCTCATAGTAAACATGAGTTAATATTGATGCTACTAGTTCAGTTTTCGCTTGCCCCCTTTCCTCCCACAACCCTGTTAAATATAAAATTTGAAATGTTTGCTTCCGGTTTGATGTCCACCAGGGCAGTAGACTTTATTGGTCATAAGGCATTTGGGACAGCTACTATTGAATAGATTTTGCCTTTTGGAAGAGTTAAGAATAGTGTAACTCTTAAATCCACCTTTTCTTTAACACCCTAACATGTCGAACTCCTCTCTCCCTCTAGTGATTTTTTAGCAGACAACAAGTGTTCAAAGATTAATATCCAAGTAGACCAGTACCTTTAAAGCCTTCCTCTGGCAGACAAACTTGCATGATGTCATCCACTGCAGCGTAATCTGCAAATGGTTCATCAGTCTTTAATAAAATGACACCTTCAGGTGTGACACCAAGGTACCGGTACTCAAGGTGGCACAATCATCACTTAAAATCTTTCCATCAGGTGATAAATTCTGGTCAAAGGGAGCAACTGAGAGTACATGCATGATCTGGATTTTGAATTCTTTTAATGTTTGATTAGCAGAAACAAGAACTGCTTTGTCACTGTGAACTTTTCTATGTTGTATATTCTGTTGAATGACTTTCTTATGATAGGCTATCTAATTTTGATGGGATATCTTTTACCAGTTTGTTTCTCCATTGCTTTGATTAAAATCAGGATATTTTTCTCCATCTGGTTTAGCTTCTTTCTTGTCCTCCTGTGCTTGGGAACTACCCTCACTTAGCTGCAGAGCCAAAGCCATCACCACCTTTTCATTGTCTACAGCTTTGTGGATGTAGATGGTGGTCTGAAAGTACTCCTGCTGGTCCCTCTGCTGCTGGCACAGAAAGCCTTCCCTGCAGTTTGGACAGAGTTTCAATTCACAAATATACCTTGTTTCTGAAGAGTTCCTATCTCCCACTTCAATTCTTGTGATTTTAATTATATAATCCATAACAAACAGCTTTTGTATCAGCTGCTACTTGCTGGACCATAGAAGAGCTGTAAGTTTAGAATCTTCTTTGGTCATGGAAACAAATGTAAGCATGAGTCTCCCATGGGGACACAGAAGGGTGCCATTTCCAACCAATGACCCAGTACTACATCTTTTATGTTTTCTAGTGTAGTGTATTAGGAGACACTGGAGTTGGAAATTGGTCATATATGTGAGGGTAGTACAGAGCTATAGTGCCTTAAACATTCAAGCTACCTCAGTCAAAAAAAGCATCTTGCCTGGACAGTTTGAGTTATTAATCTCTAGGCAACATTGCATCTCATGATACTAACTTTGCAAGGGTATAAATAAGTGCCCCTACTCTTGTTGTTCAGTCCTCTTGCCCATCAGGTGACAGGCCTCTCCACCTGACCCCATCTTTTGTCCCTTGTCTTTATTTGCTAAATCCTCTCACCATTTTCTCCCAGAGACCACCAAGTCTTAGGGCAGTAGCCACAGTAAGCACTCACAGCTCTGTGTATGAACACCACACTGAGTTTGTACCCATAGGATCCACTTTTATGTTTCACGTAAGATTCCATATCCAACATTTCTGAGAAGCCTATTTAAGTTTCCAATCGCTACTTTAGTCTGCCTGCCAGAGACAAAAGTGCATGAGCTGCAAGTTTAAGGTGCAAGGAAGACTTTGAAGCCAATTATTCCTTGTAGCATTCTGCTTGCTCTGACAATTCTCACAAAAGTTTCCATTGCCTGCTTGTAATTTTTCTTCCATTAAAAATTCTGAGATACATACAATAGCATCTATAAACAAGATGACAAACATAATTGTAGTATCAATTTCTATTGGTTTATTGAAGGGTGCATTTAATGTTTAATTGTTTGATCAATCTTACATACCAATCTCTGGTCATCTGAACAACTGCTTTGAAGATAACAATGCATAACACAACAACCATTGTTAATTTCCTGTCATCTTTTGTTGAAATTCTGTATCGTTTTTTGGGTTGTTTTGATTTTGTCTTTGTTTTTGTCATTTTGTTATTGTTTCTTTCCCTTTAAAATAAAATGAGATTCTGAAGTACACCTGTCAACTGTTTGTGACCTTAGATTCCACTCTGGTTCATAGGAGTTTGATAACAGCTTGGGCTCTCTGCCACACTGATTACAAACAGTTCCATCAGCATATTTCC
Organism: Dinomys branickii; assembly: GCA_004027595.1. Classification (NCBI taxonomy): domain Eukaryota; kingdom Metazoa; phylum Chordata; class Mammalia; order Rodentia; family Dinomyidae; genus Dinomys; species Dinomys branickii. The sequence goes on along the minus strand of PVLD010027463.1, from coordinate 5,266 downwards.
CACAGATAGGCTGCTACACGATGTTCCGAACATCTGGGTTCTCCTATTTAGACAAATTATCTTCCCATAGAGACACAAACAGTTTTCAAAATTCCTGAGCATCCTGTTGTTGCCCTATATCTAAGCCCAAGGCTTTAACAAACCCTGATGGATCATCTGTTATTGTTTTACAAGAAAGCGAACAAGTACTAGAGATGCTCAGAAATAGTCTGCGGCTCATAATCGTTCTTCTCCTGGACACTATATCCGCTCTCGTTGTCACTAGAGGTGCTTGAACACACGTAGAGCACCTGCAGATGCTCCAGGTTGAGAAGCTGCACATGGAGAAATGTTTTGACATAACATGGGGCTCCGAGGTCTGTCAGGCCCACAAATGAGTTTTTCCTCCTTTCACAGTTGGGGTCTTCAGTGTTCTAAAAATGATTCTCATCTATTTCTCCTAAACAAATATGCTCACTAATCCTAACCATGCAATTTGAATTTCCTTTGCAGTTTCATCCACAAGTGTAGTGGATGCAGGGCTCCAGTCAGATGCAGTAAGTGGTCTCCATGTGCCTCTGCAACACCTCCTTGGGCCGCACCATCTTGGCCCTGAGCCAGGCCACTTCTGTAGCAACCACTGTGGGTCCATTGACTTGGCCCATGGACCACTCCTGAGCCTTACTGCTGTTGGGGTCTCAGCCGCCCAAATGGGCTTCGCCACCTCATAGGGCACATGCACATTCCCAGCAGCCCCTGTGCCTCCTGCTGGTAACCAGACGACGTCAGAGGAAGTGGGAGTGGTTGTCTCAGGCCGGCTGCAGTATCCCCTCAGAGAGTAGCGCCCTGCCTACCACTACTGCAAAAGCCTGTGCCTGGAGGAAGGCCAGAGGGTGGCTCCGAAAGCACTTGTTGAGGAGCATTTTACTAAGGAAAAAGAAGACAGGGAAGAAGTTAGCAGTGATTTGGAAAACAATCTATTATGGGGAAGATGGACTGAGTGCCAGTATTTTTTTCAGAAGGGCCAATCTCGCATTACTATAATGAACAGGGTGCTGAATCTGATGAACAATAACATGGCCCCTCATTTCTGGAGGGGTAGGTAGTATAGGAAAAAACAAGGGACATTAGACAAATATAAGAAATGCATTTCTTATTTATGTTTTCATCAAAACTGACCCTGCAGCTCAGAGATAAAGAAGAGAGGAAAGCCCTGAAATAGATCTGCCCAAAGTCCTTATGGAGGGGGACTCTCCCTCCAAACGATAACCTCTCCTCAGCTGCCTTCCTGATCTCTATACTAGAAGATGCCCAAGCAAGGTTAGTGTTCTCTCTCTTTTTGTACAGTACTACAACTTGTTTCATTTTTATGGTTAAAAAATATATATGGTACAGAAAGGATTAGCCTTATTTATATTAAGCATTATGGGGACATTTGATTTGTTCCGAAGTTATTCAATTCATCATCAGAATCACGGAACAAATTAAGCTTGTGAACCACGGTATCACTATATCTGTCAGTCTCCAACATGTCCTGATTCGCCCAGCCCCCAGCCCGCATGCAGAAGTGTTACTCTCTGCAGGAAATTCAGCTCAGCTCTGGAGGCTGACACCCATAAACACAGGAAAGGAGATTACACAGGACAAGGAATTTTGCAGGATCTGGAAACATCTGGAGACACCCCAAAATTTACAATGGACACGTCAAAGGAGTCAGCCCACTGAGATACAAGAAAACTTTTAACCACTGATATTCAGTAAAATCTTCCCACCTTATGTTTCCTGCCTTCTTCCCATCCCTATAAAACGGATACACTTCTTTGTCGCTCTGCTCCCCTGAACCCAGATAATTAAACATAACCCTAATTGTTTTCACAAAAAGGCTGTCCTTTGGTCTCTTACCTCACATTCATTAGAGTATCTTACAATTTTCTTATGTCTCCTTCAATTTCTTGTTTAAAAGTGGTGTAGTTTCATTATAAAGATCTTATTCTTCCTTGGCTAGGCTAATTCCTATTATTTAATTTTTCTTAAGGTCATTGTTAATGGTATTTTTCCCATTTTTTTCCTTTGGGTATTATTGGTATACAATACACTGTATATTGACTCCCCCTCTCTAAGTTTCTTGGTTTCCTCTTTTATCATTTCATACAGTTCAACCTTTCAGTTTTTTCATTTCCTCCCCATTGATGCCTACTGGGTCAGCTTGGGCAGACTAAGAGTTTTACAAGGCATTTTATTGTCTTGTTTTTTCTTTTCCTCTATCTTTTCTTTTTTCCCTTCTGTCATGGTTAGGATAAGGAATTTGTTAGAATAAAGTGACTCTGTTACTAATATGGAGATCTAGATTGCTAATATCTGCTTTCCAGGGATGCGGTCTTGGATTTGGTTTCTTTTTGTTCTTTATCTACTCCTCCCTCTTTTTCAGCTTAATAAGATTAGACCCTTTAACTGCATTGTAAGGAAAATCTCTGTCCTTTGTACCAACATCAAGGGATCCATCCATACATTTCTTATGTATGTTAAGAGGTGTTTTAAAAATTTCGCCATGTTTTTGATGACCCATATGATATTATTTTATTTTATTATATTGTAGTATATTATATTATAGCTGGAAGGATGATAGAAGAGTGATGGACTGTCAGTCTTACTGCTGTTGTCACTTCCTTTGTCCCTAGTGTGTACCCAGTTACGATCTACAGCTCCTCGAGGCTCTGTCTGCGGTTGCAGTCTTCAGCTCCCTGAACTCACACTGGGCTCCCTCTTCCAAGCTGAAGGGAAGAGTTTATATGGAGCTTATCCTGAACATACAGCCTTGGCATCACTGGGTCTGTTCTCAAGATGTTGAAACGTTCCCCAAGATGGGTGAAGAGTAAGTGGTGTGCGAGGCAGCAGCAGCCCGACTTCTGACTGTCGAGCACTCTTGCAATGGACTCAATTTACTGGATTTCTCCTTTAGGTTGACTCACTGTGCCTGGGTATGTTTACCTGCCCCATTTCAGAATATTCAGATTATTGGGTGGCTCTCCTCTGAACTTCTGTCATGCACTTCCATCTCTTGTTAGTGAGATGATGCTCTAGTTTGGATATTTTAAAGGCTTGGTCCCCAGAGGATGTGCTGTTGATATGTGGTGAAAACTTTAAGAGGTGGATTCTGGTGAAAACTTTAATGGGTAGTATATCACTAGGGGTATGATTTTCAAGTATTATGGCTTGTATCTAGATATCCAACCCAAAGCCTTATGCAGTCATAAGTAGGGCATTTTGGAGGTGGCTGGATCTAGAGTGTGTGATGCTGTGATTAAGTATGTGATCTAGAATCAAGGGTGACTCACTGCTACATTAATCCACTGATTGGTATGGCATAGACCTGGGTAGGATTAAGGATACCCCACCCTGAATGTGAGTGCTATCCACACTGCCCATTGGTAGCCTCGGTAAGATATAAGGGACAAAAATGGGCTGGTGTTGTCTCTTGCTTGACGCTTTCTTCCTTCTGCCTCACAATGGCCAGAAGTGTGTGCTTTGTCATGAACTCTTTACCCTCTGCAATACCCCTCTGCCATGACACCCTGCCTTGGAGCTGGTCAACTGTGAGTTAAAACCTCTAAAAATTGTGTGCTAAATAAATGTTTCCTCACTTCACTTGTGGGTTTGGACATTTTGCCTCAGTGATGAGAAAAGTAACTAAGATATAAGGGAAAATTTGGCCCCAGCCCTCCCCATACTCACCTCTGGCCACTGTGACGTAACCAGCTTTGCTCTGCCATGCCCTTATACAGAATATATGGCCTCACTACTGGCTGAGAAATAATGGAACCAACTGACCATGGACTGAAACTTCTGAAACTATGAGCCAAAATAAATCTTTCTTCCCTTTAAATTGATTGTCTCTGATATTTTGCCACAGTGATGGGAAGCAAACACACTACATCCTCTTTAGCTCACACAGTGCTATTTTCTGATCATGTAAATTGTAGTACAGTAGAGGATTTTCTCCAAGTGTAACATTTCCTCCCCAAGCCCACCATATGGCTGTTTGGCTTTGGAGCTCTAAAACCTTCTTGTATTTTGATTATTGTTTTAGTTATACTGAGTCAATGAAATAAACTAATCCTGGGTTTAATCCTTTTTTGGCACTAGAAATTCATTGGCAGTTCATTGACAAATTTAGGCAATAAATTTAAATTTAGCTAGTAGCCTACTGTCTTGGTTACTTTTCTCTCATTGCTGAGACAAGATACCCAACACCCAAAATGAAGTAAGTAAAGGTTTATTTAGCTTACAGTTTGTGGAGGTTTCAGTCCTTACTTGGCTGGCTCTGAGGCAGAATGGCACACGGCAGAGGGCAAACTGTTCAGGGCAGCAGAGCACAGCAAATACCTCAAGCAAAAGGGAGGAATGGCTGCAAGCAGCCTCCTTTTCTCCCCTACATTGTAAACAGCCTACCCCCACTCAGGGGTCGTGAACCTCTCACACAATCTCCATGCCCTCCACTTCCACAAGCTCAGGATGTTTACAAAGTAAGCATCCGAGCTTCCTCCTGAGTCACTCAGCTAAACCTCTAGATTCCCCAAGTTGACACAATGTATCAACCATAACACCTACAATTGCTTGAATTCTCTTTTAGACATGATTATAAAGGGAGATATAAAGTAAGGAAGAAGAAATCTAGAATAGAGAATTTTGCTGATATCATAGTTTGTCACTAGCTTTCAATTCTCTTTACTTTCTTTTGAAAGAAAAGCAGCCATATCTTATCCATATCATTTTGGGTAAATGTACATGTGAAATACAAATTATTATCTTAGAAGTAAGTAATAAAAATATACCTGAGAGAAAACATGTTAACCCAAATTTTCTTTGCACACTTAAATATTTCAGTAAGATTTCTATGTACAAAGTGGAAAATGAGGGAAATAGTTAGAAACCCCTATCAACTTGGAAGAATTCATGTAATAGTTGAACTACACCAGAAAATTAATTTTTCTAAAGCTACGTATGGCTTTGTTACTAATAGCTCTTCAAATAGCATAACATCACAAATGCTAATAAAGTGTTGAATTTTACCACTTTGCCTGAGGAAAGGCAATATTAATGGCTGGGTCAAATAGCTTACTATAATTTTCATTACTGTGCTATAAATGTCCCACACTATTACTATGCTAATGTGTTTACTGATGATCACATGAATTTCTTTGACAGTCTTTTCCCAATGAATTTCTCCTTGGACACTGGCTTATAGAACAGTGAGTATATAAATTCTTTTTTTTTTTTTTTTTTTTTG
>PVLD010027462.1:0-20749 GCA_004027595.1 Dinomys branickii | reverse complement strand
GTTCAGGATATCCACCTCTTTCCTTTCTGTCCTTCACATGTTGCTATATTCCTATGTCTGAGTGGCATTCCTCTGGGAGGTTCTCTCTCTGCTGCCTACCTGGTCGCCATGGGTTCATACAAGGTTCATATATGCAAGCAGTATGGAGACACTCTTGTTGCTCGTATTAGTAGTTTGGGGTGAGTCCTGAAGCCTGTGGACTCGTCCCATTGCTGTCAGGAACAGGTGGTGATTGCGCAGGCCACCGAGGCTCAAGGTGCTCACAGAGGGCGTTCAGGGTGGGAGCTGAAGCCCAGTAACTCAGTTCATGATTCCTGCTTGATGTTGGAGTGAGAAGGGCGTGGGGCTGTGTGATCCACCTCCATCTGCAGCTCTCTCTTGCTGTTGTGCTCCAGTTCTCGTGTGTTCCTTGGCTGGATCCCTGGGAGTTGCTGTGGCTCTGATGTCGCTGCTGATGTACCCCACAGCTCCCCACTGGCAGATGCCCACACAGTGGAGAGGCAGGAGGCCACAGCCTCGGGGCAGGCATAGAGTTGGGTGTGGTGGGATGTGTACTGGCTGCTCTGGCTCCACCTTGCCTCCAGGTGCTGATTAGGAAGGTTGCTGCAGGGTGGGGACTTCACTTCAGTGGCTGTTGCAACCTCTCATCCTCACACTGGATTTGACCACAGTTCCCAACCACCATTGCCTCTTTTTCTGGCTGCGCCCTCTCCTCTCCATACCTGGTCCAACTCCTGGAACTCTGCTCTCCCCTGGCCGAGTTGGGAGGCTTCCATGAGCGTGGGTCTCCGAAGCTGAAGCTGTGATTGCTGGAATGAGGGCTTGGGCCAAGAGTGTTTGAAGCAGTGGCTTCCTCTTTCTCCGTCTCTTGTCCCTCTGACTGTGCCGCGGCGGCCCTCTGATCCTTTCCTCCAGGAGAGGTTTTGCTTGGTCTTTCCTAGGGCTTCAGTTCCCATTTCAGATCCTTCTTGGGTTCAGGGTACACACCTCTCTCCTTTCTGTCTTCATATTGCTGTATTCCATTGTCTGGGTGGTAATCCTCTGGGAGGTTCTCTCTCTGCTGCCTACCTGGTCGCCATCTTCCCGGAAGTCTGAGTCTCAGGTTTTTAGACCTTTGAACTATACTACAAATGTTCTCTGGATAACCCTGATTAATGCAATATCCTTGCTTAAAACCTTTCAAGCTGTTGCAAGCTCTCATGGTTGCTTTTAACATGAACTCCAAACTCTTGAGCAGGAAATAAAATTCTTAATGCGAGGAGGGCAGGAAACATGTCTATCATTTCACCTTACGTCTTGAAACCTAACATAATGACTATTAAATGGTAGGGGACTGAGTAAATTTTCGTTTTTTAGCCCTTGACACATCTCCAAAGTGACTTAACTCTAAGGTACCTTTTTTACAAAAAATGACTTGAGCATCCAGGCCACTTATATTTAGAAGGTATAGTTTCTATGACCACTGTAGCAGGAGAAAACAGAGCTGGAGGGTTGTACAAGAACTTTTCACTAAGAAGACCACACCCACAGCCCAAGGACCAGAACTAGACATGTGGTTCCACCCTGACAGCAAGTCAATCTGGAAAATGCTATCTTCTTGTATGTTATATTAGTAGTTAGCTTTTTGGCACCCATGTTTACAGCAGCACAATTTGTCATAGCTAAACCTTGGAAATAATCCAAATGCCCATCAACTGAGGAATGGGTAAAAAAGATGTGTTATTTTTATACAATGGAGTATTACTTAGCTATAAAAAAGATAAACTCAAGGCTCTTATAGGTAAATGGATGCAACTAGAGACCATACTCATAAGTGAAATAAAGCAGATCCACATGAGTAAACATTGTATTGTCTCCCTAGTGTAAGAACATGAAAGAGTAAATAAACCCCAAAACCTATAATAGATATTATGAAAGGGAAAGAAATTGCTCAAAAGAAGAAACAACTGGAATGAGGGAAAGGAGAGAAAGAAAGAAAGAAAGAAAGAAAGAAAGAAAGAAAGAAAGAGAGAGAAAGAGAGAGAGAGAGAGAGAAAGAAAGAAAGAAAGAAAGAAAGAAAGAAAGAAAGAAAGAAAGAAAGAAAGAAAGAAAGAAAGAAGGGAAAAATATATATGCATACAGAAGGATGGCTGGGATAACTGTACTGCTGAAGTCGAATGGCTTATTGAAAGGAAAAGTTAAAGCTTTATTTATTTATTTATTTATATCAATTTTGCTTGCTTATATCTGGTGATCTGAACAACTAATTTGAAGACAACAATATGCAATAGAACAACCATTGTTGAATTCTTATCATCTTGTTTGGTGAAACTCTGTATCATTTATAATTTTTTGTTTTTATTTTTTATTTTTAATGGTTTGATCAATTTTGCATTCTGAGCAATTTCATGGAAGATAAACATATGCAATATAACAACTCCTGTTAATACCCATCATTTTGTTCTGAAACCCTGTATTATACTTATTGTTTTTGCTTTGTTTTGGTTTTTTTGTCTATATTGCTGGAGTTTTGCTATCATTATTTTTTCTATTTTCTTTAAAATAAAAAAATGAGAAAAAAGTAGTCAGCATTTTGTTGCTGTGACAAAATACCTGAGACAAATCTTGAAGGAGGCAGGATTTATTGTGGCTCTTGGTTTTGAAGGCTTCAGTCCATGGCTGTTTGGCTCTGTTGCTTCAGGGCTTGTGATGAGGCTGAATGTGATGGTGGGGAGCATGTGGTGGGACAAAGCTGTTCACCTCACAGCGGATGGAAGCAGAGAGGAAAAGAGCCAGAGCAGCAGGGAAAGGGTGAGATATTGTTCCCAAGGACATAAGTCCATTACCTATTCCTTGCAGTTAGGCTCCACTTTTGAATGCTCATTCAATTGTGAACTCATCAAAGGATTAATCTATGTACGAGGTTGGTATCCTTATGATCTGATCACTTCCCCAGAGCTCCACCTCTGAATGTTGCTCCCTTGGGGACCACACCTTCAACACATGAGCCTTAGGGGGACATTTTTGATCCAGACTGTCACACATGTCCAGGAACAGAGAGGAACTCCAGCATTACTTTGCATTTTGTCTGCCATACAGTTAATTGAGAACCAAATCTCAAGAGTTTGGGAGATTCACTGTCTGTATGGTAACAGCTTCATATATAAAACATAGACATTACATTTCTACCCACATAGTGAGTACTGCGTGGGTTTGAGGGTTGTGCTGAGTGTTCTGGCTGTTCCTACTCTCAGTCATACTTGGGGAAAAAAGCTGGGTCTTGAGTTTGAGGGAGAATACTGCCATTTTCATTCTCTGGGCCAGAGAATAAGGAGCTCATGACCACGGGTAGAAGGTCTAGATGTTCTTACCCAACATGGTAGAAAGAAGAAGACAAGATGGAGTGATCCTGTCTTTACATGGGGGCCACCTGAGAACAGGGCAGAGACTCTGAAGTTGTCCTTAGGGTTTGTGAGTGCCGAGAGTGGCTGACTGCAACAATGGAAGACCAGCACACTTTGTTACTGAATTAGGTAAATGCTAAACTTTCACTCTACCTTCGGCCAGCACCACTGAATGGTTTTTACCGTGCCTTAAGAGCAATCAGGAAGAAGAACAAAGTCCACATTTGGATCAGGTCGGCACCATGGAAGAAGCCTGGTGGAACAAGCTTGGAGATGGGCAATAAGGTATCATTCTGGTATTCTAGGGCTTGGAGGGGCAGAGTGGTGAAAGAAACAAGTAAACAATGGGACTGATTTGTGAAACATGAGTGGCCCAAAGAGTCCCAGAAACTGGGCTGGGAAAACCCGTAGAAAACTTTGACCTCTTTTCATTGTGTATCCAGGAGCCCAAAGTCAGTATGGTTAAGATATGAAAAGAAGTATGACCTTGTTCTGTAACTTTGTTGGTAAAGTAGGACATTAGAGTTACGAATATGATGAATGTTTGCAGAGTACTTTATAGCCTGTGTAGGTTTACAGGAGCCCTGAATGTTCTCCTGTGATAGTAGAAATTACTCTTAGCAAAAGAGATAGAACAGCAGTTTACAAGAGAAGTTAAATAATGTTATTCATCATTGTTAATGATAAATAGTAACCACAACAATAATGACAACAGCAAACTTACGACAATCACAAATATGGCAAACTTATTGTTCTTGATATTTTCTGGACACCCACTTCTTATTTTAATCTTTGTTTTGCTTTTAAAATTATCCAACTCATTTTAGTGTCAACTTTAGTTGCTGCATTCATCAACTTGGAAAGTCTGTAGCCTTGGACGAAAGTGTCATTCGATATGTTTGATATATTCAGCACTGCTTCAGTAATCTATCTGCAAAATTGTCCAATTTGAAAGTGACACACTTGATTCACTTGACTTTCGTTTTTCTAGCACAGTAAAATTTGAAGAAATTCAAGGGGTGCTGGGCACTAGCCACTAAGGACAAAGGACAATAAGGGATGTGTAAAGTGCTCAAGAGAAAATTGTTGTGTGTCATTAGTAGTCAAATTGAATGAAAAGTCCTGTGAAGTTGAACTTCCCCAAAGAAAAGGCAATGACATCTGGAGGGGAATGGAATCTTTTAAAGTTTTTGTTATCAACTAGTTGATTTATATTTTTCAATGTCTTAACATAACTTATTCTGATCATTTGACAAGTACCTGGCCATTGCAGAAAAATTTAAAAAGTACAGCTGGTACAAAGCTATGGAAAAATGAACAAAATAAAATGATTGTTCTACTGCCTAAGAACTGTTATTCATATGCTCATATAATTTCTTTACTCTATTTTAATGTGTGTATAAATGATTGTTGCTGCTATTTTTTAATAAAAAGGAAATGATTTGTATGTACAGTGGAAATCTTTATGTTAGGAAGTGTGTCGAACTCACATTGTGCGTTAGTGACCTGATTTTGACTGGACATGCATTGACAGTAATGTGAGGAAGACCCAGGCCTAGCCTTAAAAATCTTATTCTAATGTGAGAAGGGTGTTGAGGCATGAAGAAATTCAGTTTAAATCAAGGGGTACTTACAGAAAAACTGGGACATGCCCAGTGCTGCCTCAGAAAACAGAGCTGTGAAAGCAAAGGAATGGATACCTGGATCCTGCCTTCTAAAGCTTGAAAGTCCATAGAAGACAAGAGATTCAACACACACACACACACGCACACGCACACGCACACGCACACGCACACGCACACGCACACGCACACGCACACGCACAGCAAAAAGAAAAGATCCAAGCCACTGTTCAAACAACTGGTAGTGGAGGAATTCAGAGAGAGCAGTCATCATGAGGTGGGCCATAGGGAGCATTGGATTGGAGAGGTGATTTTTAGCTGGATCCTTTCAGAGTGGAAGCAGCACTGAGTGAGGTAACAGGCATCTCAGCAATACCTCCCTGCCTGGGACCATGACAGAGGCTGGGGTGGAAGAGAATGAAGGGGGACCAGGGATGGTGGGGAGGGAAGGAAATATAGATGGAAAAGTTGGTTCAGCCGGAGAAGTCAGTGGCCATCTCTTCTTCTGTGCGTCTATTCTGATTAGAAAGGAATAGGGTTCTGTTCTGAACCTTCATGCCAGCGATTTTAACAAGTGGGCCTGTGTAACATGGTCTTGTTTCTCAAAAGGAACGAGCATTATTTTCTTGTAGAATATTTCAGAACTTACTGCAACCCATGAGAAATGACAAGTACTCTAGTTCTACAATTTAATTTTGAACTTGAAGTATTTTTCTCTTCTCTTTTTTGCCTCCAAAAGTATTTTTATTTACCTATTGAGTTTTAATAACAAATTATTGTTTTTAATTGAAAAATAGACATTTTGTATATTTATGATGGACAACATGTTTTGAACTGTGTACACGCTGGCGGGTAGCTACAGCAAGCTAATTATCATATGTATTATCTCAAATACTTATGTTGTAGTGGTGAGAACCCTTAAAACCTACTCTTAGGGTTTTAAGTACTCAATTTTGATTTCAAGAATTTCAGATTCAAGTAGACAATACACTGTTATTAACTATAGTCTTGCTGTTGTACGGTAGCTTTCTTGAACTTATTCTTGTCTAAGGTTTGTGCTATTTGACCAACATGCCTTACCTCCAAACCTCAACTTCAGCCCCTGATAACCCCCACTCTATTTGTTCTTTCTATGAGTTTCAGCTTTTAAAATTCTACATATAAGTGGGATCATTTTTCTTATATGAATGAGATCACTTTTCTTTTTTTCTAGATTCTTTTTTATTTTATGAAAAATAAATTTTCGTAGTCAAATAATAAGAGAATAACAGTACTTATACTCTGTGTCATTATCTTCAATGTAGTTCTACAAGACATAACCACTATTATTAATAATATTAATATATTATAATAAACATTATTTTTAGATATCTCTGAAAGTCAATGTAAAGGTGAGAGTAGAATACATTACTACAAGTCTTGTAGAGCAGTGACGAAGGGAATATAGTTCAGATTCTGCCACTGTCCAGCTGTGCGATCTTGGTATTAAAAGGAACATGGACCTTACTGCATGGTGTTATCATGAGGATCGAATGAGATAAATACCTAATATAATTTTTTATGTATAAGAAATGTACTTTACCAACTGCAGCAACTACTGCTATAGACAGAAAAATGACAGATTATTACTAGATTACTTAAGAATTAGAACTGTCTGGAAAGCGTGGGGATCTGAATGTATTGCAAATCTCCTGGAGCAGTGTGTTAAAACACCACTTGGCCAACGCAACACAGGAATGCCGTAGGCTCTTACTGTGTAAGCAAAGCATGAGGACTTGAACATAAACACCCTGGATTCACATATCAGACAGTGGTGGTGAACCTATGGCACACATGCTATTTGCCTTTCTTTCAAAACAAAAAATGTTACTGTATGAGGTTTTTCTAAACTAACGCCTTAGTTTTAGTCTTCAGGTTTATTTGCAGTGTTGGTACTTTGCAGTAAATAAGTGGGTTTTGGATTTTAGTTTAAGTACTTGGTCTCTAAAACGTTCACCATCACTGTATTAGATGGTCAAGAAAGCTCCACTGCCCTCCAAATATATTTTTTTATTTTTGTGTTGTTATTGTTTTATTCTTTGAGACAGCATCTCGTCATATATTTCAGGCTGGTCTGAACTCACTATGTAGTCCACACTGATCACAAACACATGGAGATCCTCCCGCTTCAGCTTCCTGAGTATTGTGATTATAGGTGTGTACCACCAGGTATAGCTCCTCAAAGTATATTTTAGAAATCTAATAAGAGAAGGTTTTATTTTTCAACTTCAGCCTTAGAATAAGAAGATGTTGGCTGGGGATATAGCTCAGTGGAATAAGTGCTTGCCTAGCAAGTGCAAGCGCAGGGTCCTGAGTTCGATCCCCAGTACCGCAAAAAAAAAAAAAAAAAAAGAATAAGATGTTGGGAGGTTATGCTCTAATCAAAATATATAGCACTTGTTTATGTTGCAGGTTAAAGAAAGAAAAAGATATACCTGTTACATGTTGGAGGAGCTTTTTGGATATTTAGAGGCTCAACCAGTATTCTTGCCCAAATGAAAGTCCATTCCACTAATATTAAGACAGTATCCAGGGTGTTGGACATTTCATGGCTTTGTACCTTTGTACAGATGCTTCCTTGTACCTGGATACAACCTATGTCACTAAGACTCCTGCTCAAAAGCCTGGCTCACTCCAGCTTCTTCTGGGTAGCTCCTCTGGTTCCTTGAACCTTGGCTTTGAGGCCTGTCCTTTGTGTCTTCACAAATGTCATTCCTTAGTTAAGGTTACCCTTGTCACATTTATGGAGGCTAAACAATGGGAATGTGGCCAGATGGTGTAAACTGTTTATACATTTATAGCATAAACATTTAGTATAAAAGTACTTTTTAGCTAAATGGAAGTGTCTTCTTTCTGCAAATCCCTAGGTACCTCTCAGTTTTGAGAAAAATGTAACTCTTACAGTTAAAAAATAAGTAAGATCTAAAAATTCTGGGTGGTTTCAGTCAGCCTTATTCCCACACTTTCAGAAGTCAGTTTCTGGGTCCAGCAGTAGCCTGGGTTCCTAATAGTCTGTATATTTTGAGTAAATCATTCACATCATAGAGCAAAACTTAAAAGGCATACTTAAAAATATGCTTTATGGATCTACCTAGAAACCTTTAGACCAGAACAAGGCTGATAGCCAGAATTTCTCTTTCTCTACCACAGATTAAATGATGCTGGACTGTATCGAGAGTAGGAAGAGTATGTCCATGGGCTCTGGATGAAACTGCTCTGAGGTCCACAGAGGCAAGAACCACCTTTGCCTTCTCTTCTCGAGTCCAGTACAGTGCCTATCACACACTAGGTGCGCACAAGTTTTGTTGAAGGAAAGGATGGCCTAGATGGTCCCTTAAACCTGAGCCCACATTATCAGAGACTCTGAGCTGATTTCCTCTTTGTCCTCTTTGGCTCAGCCTTCAGGATGTCCTCATTGCCCAATCACCTCTGCAGGGAGGGAGGACGTCTGTCTACCCAACTGGAAGAGAGAGCCAGACATCTGCTTCTAAAACTGCAGCCTTTCTTTCCGTTTTGGAGCTACCTTTTGGGTTTAAGATCTTTGAAATTGTCTATAAATTGCCCTTTTATTTTTCCTAGACAAAAAATGCTTGATTTTTTTATTAGATTCTCAAACTTGTTTCTGACTCCTAAAAGAATAAGAATCATGGCTCCAGAGCATTCCTTAAAATGGGTCAGAGGGATCCTTTTTAATATTGTCACCAGGTGAAAAATCACTGAATATCCCCCTATGGGAATGCTTTATTTTCCCTTGTGTATCATTACCATTTCTGGAACCGGAGAGATTGTCTTTGCCAAAGAAAGGCGTAGTGGGTGTAAGTCATCTTTCTTCTTCATTTCACAATAGAGATCAATGGCTTGCTTACCTGTCCTTCCCCTCCCACTTGCTTCTGTCCACGTCCCTACTCAAACTTGAGAGTTAGGATTCTGGTTTTAAACACAAAAGCTTTGTGCTTTGGCAGCCTGCCTAGACTTTCTAAGGCTTGGTTTCCTCACATCTAAATGTAATTTTTTCACCTTTTAGCATAATGTTCTTAGCTCAGAGAGATCTTCATGCATTCATTAATTCATATGGCACACATTTATGGGGGGCCTGTTGTATACTAGATATTCTAGTGGTGAATAGGATAAACAGGGTTTTTATTCTCAGGAAGCAAATATTCCGGGGGTAGAAGTCAGGCAATGAGCAAATAGAAAAAGGAGAATATCAGAAGGTGGTGAGTGGAAGCAGAGAAGTCAAACAAAAATGGTGACATATAAAGCAATCATGTGACTACTTTTGCCTGGCTTATCATAGAATCCCTCTGTGAGGAGGTGACATTTAGGGTCTGAAGATTAAGGAATAGGAAATAGCTAGAGCCAAGTCCTTGAGGCTAAGGTGGGCTTGATATGTTCAGGGAATGCCACTATGGCTCCTTGGGTCTGATTGGAGTCCATGGCTTTGGAAGTTATTGTAAAGCGCTTGGAATGTGTTCTTGGAAGTGGTTCAGCAGGGGAGTGCTGTCATCAAAAACATATTGGGAAATGTGACTCCAGCTATTGCATGGAGAATGAATTGGAAAGAGCTGAGAAAGAAAGCAGATAACTAATTAAGGGACTACTTTAGTGGTCCAAACTTAAGCCAAGTGGGATAGAGTGGTTGAGAGTAGGCACATGTGAAGACCACTAGGTGCAACAACCTCTAGCTATTGCATTTGACTTAGTAAAATACAACTGGACCAAGTAATTAGCATAGTAGTGATTCTAAGAGAATTACTGAATTTACAGTAAATTAGGTAGGCTATACCTAATGCTGTTTTTATGGAGAGATTACTGTTATTTTTAGGAACTGTCCTGAATGCAATGTTTTCAATACTTTTCTCTCTGCATTTTGAGAAGGAGTCTATGATTTATTCCTTCTCGGACACATTTCGTCATTTTGTAGTGAAAGAATTCTGATTATCTTCAAATGATAGATGTGAAACAGTGAATTCTAAGTTGTATGAAAGATATAATATATTGCCTTGCTCTGGAATTTATTATGAGGAAGGAATTGGAAAAAATTAGGGAGTTAATATCCAGGAAGAGAGCAAAACTAAAAAGTGACATAGATAGATTAATATATTTATGGATATATGTCATACAGTTTGATGCCAGGAAAGCCAAATGAAGAAGTAATGTTCTGAAAGCAACTCACAGTTACCAAGATCACTAAGGTATGAGTCAGAGGAATATGAAGACTAGTGACAGTTATGCATATACGGTCTCTCACACATAAAGTGTGACAGAGAGATTTAAAGGGTGAGTGTTCTTTTCTTTTTTCTCTCTTTTTAGAAGAATTTCGTTCCACACATTAACAAGTGCACATATCTTTTGCAGTCTACCCTTATCAAGCAAGCTTGTATTTATAAAATAAATTATTCTTAGACACAGAAGTCTTAAAATGAAAGACAGGCATCATTGCAATCTTTTAAGGTCATGCCAATCTCTTCAAATGTTAGAATTCACTGGGGTTCTAGTGGCTTTTCAGCTAAGTGACCTCATCTCTTTAGAGTAATCCCTGTAATGAGGGAAAATATAATAATATATTTTAAGAAAACACTAGGTTATAAATGAAATACTCTACTAGACAAAGAGCGCTTGTTTTCAAAACATGGACACTGATATTCTTCAAGCTGTGTGGCTTCCAGATACACTGAAGCAGTTATTTAGGTTTCCTGAGTACCCACAGTGGGCCAATAATTTTGGCAGTGAATTTCAAAATTCACCTCTTTTCTCTTTCCTTCTTCTTTTTTGAAAATTCAGATGATAGAAATCAAAATGTCTTTCTGTAAGTAGCATAAAAGACAGCTAGATGATCAGGATATACATTTAACACTGATAACAAAAATCATCTAACATGTAAACGAGAAAAAGACAATCTCCAAAGAATGTTCTGTGGATTACTAGTTGCTCAGGGTAGCACTTGGAAGAAATTTCAGACTGATGTTTACTGTGTGCCTCTGTTAGTTCTGTTTAAGCCCCCATTAAGCCCATTCTGCCATGTCTCATGGCCAGCCACCATTTCAGCTAAATAATATCAGAAAATTAGCAGAAAAAGCTACATACAACTCCAAGTTAGTGTCCAGGCTGTAATTGATACTTACCATCTTTTCTCTCCTCCACCATCATCTAGATTTTTTTTTAACCTTGGCCAGCACTTTTGCTACTTAATGGAATAAGCCAGAATTTATCTTTGTGGGGCTGATTTCCTCGTTACACTACACATTTTAGGTATGATTGCTGCAATTTCCCATTCACTATTATCAGCAATGGGTGCTCATCAGTAAATCTCCTGTGTCCCAGGTATACTGCTTCTTGTCCCCAGCAGGTAGCAGTAACCTAGCTCTTCATGATACTCAGGACAAGTTTCTCCTGCCTGTGTAGTAAGCCCTTCCTGCAGATTTACTGCAGGCCCTTGGGCACAAAGAGCCCAGTAGGACCCTTAGCATGTTCTGTGGATCCAGAACCTATCACCAAGCAGAACCCAGGTTGTATGAATGGGAACCACAAATGCTGAGTTACTGGGGGTAGTGGTGAGAAGGGCCCATTTCACTCACATCTCTTTTTCTGGATTCATAGACTAGTTGTGAGGGATGAGCACATGCAGCCACCACTGGTGCAGCGTGTCTGAGGCGGGCCCCCAGCCTTGAGGGGGTGCTTTCTGACTTGATGTCTTTATGCCTCTTTAATGCCATTCCATTGTTCTATCAGACCAGCTGATTCCTGATGAAGTGATTTGTGGTAGGACACACAGACCTCATGCTCGTGCACCACAGTCACCATGAGTGCTGCAAGCTGTGTCTTCTCTTCCATGGCTGTGCTGTGGAAGTCAATCAGGAATTATAAAAGTCCTCTGATGGTGGGTGGGGAAGCCAAGCACATGTAGAATAGGCTTTATTTATGGTGAGGACAAATTTCTGCTCCCTCCAGAGTGGGATGTCTTAGAATGTTGAGAGAAACACTAATCTCTATCATTCTACCTAAGATGTGGGTTACTTGAACTTACTATTTTGGTTTGGAGGGCAATTTCAGAGGCTTCCTTTTGTCCTTTTGCATCCTACTTATTCTGATTTCACACACTGTGCAACTAATGTGCTAATTTTGCACTCAGGGTCTAGGGAAGTAGCCCTGAAGTGCACCCACCTATGGGACCAACTATAAAATGCCTTAAGTCAGGACTCTATTCACTACTTGTGCTAGTCAACTTTGTGTTCTGAAATACCTGAGATGATTAACTTATAAAGAGGAAAGGTTTATTTTGGCTCATGGTTTTGGATGTTCCAGTGCAAGATCAGGTGGTCCTATTGCTTTGAACCCCAGTCAAGTGTGGCACACTATGGCTGGAGTGCTTGGTGGAACAAACCCAGTTATCTCATAACTTGTAAGAAAGAAGGAAGTACGAGTAAGAGGAAGTGACAAGAGTCTCATGGTCTCCCTGGAGACAGGTGTATGATGACCTAAGTTTCTCTCAGTAGGCCCCACCTCTCCAGTTATAGGAGTATCCTGTCACATTTCAATAGCACCACTCTGGGGACCACACCTTTAACACCTGGCCCTTTTGGGGACACTCATCCAAACCATATCACTCCCAAACCTCCAAGTGTCTTCAGCTGAATGTTCTCTGGCATCGGTCAGAATGTCTCATTAACACTGCATGCACCATAGCTCAAATGCAAGGTTTCAGTATCTCACTTTTCCTAGCACAAACTTATCTGGTAACTGCTGGCAGGTAGGTCCCTTTGGAGGGCACACTTGAGAGATATTTATTGCATATGCTTGTCATAATTTACGGTCTTTTTTCGTGAAAACCTTGCCTAATGTGCAACTGATAGACTCTGGATCTTAGAGGTAATTCATAATTAGTATCTGGGTGAGGAATTGTGATTTTTGCACCTAGTACAGCTATCCTAACGTCCTCACCCCTTTCTGATACCTCCCTCAGTATTCTGAAAAGGCACCTTTGGCCTCTCCGTTTACTTGGAGGCCATACCAGGCCGTATGATTCTTCACAAACCAGTTCAGAGGCACACTAAGATGAGTGGCATATTCAGAGGGATCCCATGTCTAAAATCTCTCCCCATCCAGTGTTACATTCAGACCTTTCTCTCCTTTTCCTCACCCTGTTCCCAACAACCTTAAAATTCCTTCTTATACACACTCCTCTGGTTGCAGAGGCAGTTCTCCAGTCCTAGTAATGAGTAGGCTCTTTTGCTCCAGAGCAGAGCCTGAATTTTTTGTTGAGCTTGTGTGATCAGTTATTGGTCCACAAGCAGTGAGAGAAGGTAGGGATTTACCTTAAGGAGAACAAGCATAATTTTGCAAAGCATGTACCTCAGGTCTGATTTGAAAATCTTTTTTTGTTTTGTTTTGTTTTGTTTTGCGGTAACTGGGGATCGAACTCAGGACCCTGAGCTTGCTAGGCAAGCGCTTATCCTCAGGTCTGATTTGAGAGAAGTGGTCTTGATGAATTATTCTCAATTTACAATTTTTTAGATTTTAAGTTTATTTGAAATTACAATCATAGTCATTATTTCCATGCTAAACTCAGAAAGGACCATTTCCTTTTGTTGTTATTTGAAAATATACTTCTATACGTGCATAGATCTACAACTTATTCTTTGTAGAGAGGCAGGTCTGGGTATTCATTTGCTGCTACCATAAGTTACAAGATGCCAGGGACAGAGATGAGTCAAGTTACAGTGTAGCTCAGCATCAGTCAATGAAAATCTTTCCCCTAAAAGGGCAAGTCTGAGGATGAAAACTGCAATGGCGATAGGGATTCATATTTGGCCCGCCTTCTTCTAGGAGCATATTGGACATTGCGATTTGGTTGCTTTTTGCTTAGTTGATCAACTTTGCTGTTTCATAACTATTAAATGTCTCTGATATGGAAAGTTTTTATATTTTATGGGAAAATGCTTGTATTACACAGTGGGTTTCTGTCCCCAAGCTTTCAGGCTCCCTTGATAAGACAAATGCATGTATGTAATTTCATATTTTGAGGATGGCTGCTTTAATATAAAGTCGTCTTAGGACACTGAAGATCTGATGAGCTTACCACAAACAACTTGCTTTGTTGTTGCCTTTTGGAACTAATTAAACACATGGACAGACACACAAGTCAAACCAGGATGCTCCTCTAATTCATCCAAGAACTCTCATGAGAGTAAGATCTGTCTCTATTGATATCTTAATTGCTATAAATCACTCTGACACTTCTAGATGTAGGTAACTAATAATCTACAAATAATACACACTTTAAAAATTTTTTCTTTTTCAGATAAGGTCTGGGTATGTATTCCAGGTTGGCCTTGAACTTTTGTAAGTTTTCCTGCCTTAGCCTCCTGAGTTCTGGCATTATTGCTTGTACTCTGGTGACCCAGAATTCATTTTTTCTATAAAAAAAAACCCTTAGTATGAAGTTAATCTATTCGATGTGTGTAAAAATAATAAATTAATGCTGTGGTAACATGGCACATGGAATTTGGCCTGTGCAAATTGAGATGCCTTTGAGTTGCTTCATAGTGAAACTGACATGGGTGGGTCCAAACACACTTCTTGACATGGACTCGAGGTCAAGATAATAGAAGACTGGAGTCTCCGCCCTCCGTGTGACTGGTGCAAACAGGAGATCCTCACTCAGGAGGTGCATGAACTGCTTGCACCAGGGTGCACATGTCGGTCCTCCCTGCACATGACCAGTGCTGAGTGAGTAACTGGAGCAGGCATTCCATGAGCTGCTGGCACCATGGTTTGGGTCTGGGCTTCACTTACACCCTGATCTCCTAGAGGTCACAGATACAGGCAGTCTGTGATTGCTACTGGTACAGCCTGCATCTGGATCTTATGTGGATCTCGACTTGACTGGAGATACAGAATCGGGTGATCCACAAACAGTTGAACCTGCAGTTCATGTCTGGGTTTTGCCTGTACCCTGAATGCCTGGGTCACAGGACCACTAGTCTGGGATTGCACCAAGGGGCAAGTGGATTTGGGGTCATACACATGCCCTGAACCATGAAGGGTCACTGGATCAGAACATCTGCCATCAACTGACATCACAGTTTGTGTCTGAGACCTGGGAGAACTACATACACTTCAGCATCTACCAGAAGACCCCAGACTAAGCAGCACATCACAGCGGACACTGAGGGGTGTGCCTGACCACTAGGAAAACTAGGGCCACTAGTGATCTGCCCTGAACTGCAAGAGAAGAGGGAGACTGAGTGTTCTGCCTCCAGCATCAAACATGAAAAGGCAAAGGACTAAAATGCAATCTCAGAACTCCACCCCACTCAGAACAAGTCCGGGAGACACTGACATAGGAGAACTTGGTAAACACACACCTGAAATTGTTGAAATGATTGCAATGGAAGTAAAGAAACAACTCCATCAGGCCATACAAGAGATCAGATAAGACATAATGTCTCAGTCAAAAAATGAAATGACAATAATAATGAAAGAAATACTCTGTATATCCAGAGAAAAAACAGATAAAAATAGATGAACACAGGCAACAGATGGAAATGTTGCATGAGCAATATAGGAATGAGTTAGAACACATGAAACATACTGAAAGAGATTTCCAAGAAGTCAAAACTTCCACGGAAAGTTTGCAATACCACTTGAATGAAGCCAAAGGTAGAATTTCATGAAGACAGCATGGCAGTTAGTAATTGTGAATTGAAAGATCTCTTAAAAACGACAAGGATCCAGGAAAAATCAATTCAACAGCTGCAACACAAGGCAAAGAGAAATAATGTCAGACTAATAGGAGTCAATGAAACAGCATGAGGTGACACAAATGACATAAAAATAATATTTGCAGAAAAAATATCAGAAAATTTCCCAAGCATGGAAACAGAACCTGACATACAGTAAATGAGGCATATAGAACTCCTACTAGCCATCACAATAATAAAACTACACCCAGACATATAATAATGAAGATCCCAGATCTCCAGCAAAAGAACAGAATATTAAAAGGTGCTAGAGAAAAGAAACATATCACCTATAAAGGAAAGTTCATCAGAATCACAGCAGACTTCTCAACACAAAACATACAATCAAGAAGAGTTTGTAGTAAAGTATTACAGGTCCTAAGAGAAAACAGCTTCCAACAAAGATTGATGTATCCCTCCAAACTATCCTTCAAGTTTAATGGAGAAATAAATATTTCCATGACAAAGAGCAACTGTAGAACTTTATGAGTGCCAAACATCCTTAGAAAAAGTACTAAAAGACATTCTAGACAGAGAAGAAAATGAAAGCAATTTCAAGAGCAATAGAAAGGAACCCTCAAGAAGAGCAAGCAAGCAAACAGGCAGAAAAAGTAGGAAACCAACAGCAAGTAAATAACATGACAATGATAAATCAACACATATAGATTATAACCATAAATGTAAATGGCCTCAATTCACCAGTCAAAAGAAACAGACTGGCAGAGTGGGTTAAGAAACAAAATCAGTGGTATGCTGTATACAGGAAACATATTTTACTCAAGAGGAAATCCACAGGCTGAAAGTGAAAGGTTGGAAAACAATCCTCCAGGCAACAGGAACCCAGAAAAAAGCAGGAGTAGCTTTTATGTTTGCAGACAATGTAAACTTCAAACTGAGAACAATCAAAAGAGATAAAGAAGGTCAGTACATACTTGTTAGGGGAAAACTGCAAGAGGATGAGATAACAATCCTAAACATGTATGCACCAAATATCAGAGCACCAAACTACATAAGACAAATCTTAACAGGCATAAAAAAACATATAATTAATAACACTATTGTAATAGGGGACCTTAACACTGCTGTGACACAAAGAGATGGGTAAACTGAACAAAAAAGTCAGCAAAGAAATAGCAGATCTGAACCAAATCTGTGAACAAATGGGCTTAGTGGGTGTATACAGTGTTCCACCCCACAACATCAAAATACATATTTTTCTCAGCTGCACATGGGACATTGTCTAATATAGACCATATTCTAGCCCATAGAGCATACTTACCTAAATGCAAAAGAATAGAAATTATCCCATGCATATTATCTGACCACAGTGCAATGAAATTGGGGATTAATGACAAAAGGAACTCCAAAAACTCCATAAACACTTGGAAATTAAACAACAACCTCCTGAACAACCAATGGGTAACAGAAGAAATTAAAGAAGAAATTAAAATTACAAATAAACGAAAATGTAGGAACAACTTATTGGAATCTGTGGGATGCAATGAAAGCAGTCCTCAGAGGGAAATTTATAGTGGTGAACTCACACATAAGAAAAACAGAAAGAGAACAAATGAATAGCCTAATGCTGTACCTCAAACTTTTAGAAAAAGCAGAATAAGTCAAGCCCAAAGCCCAAAGAAGGGAGGAGATTATATAAAGATCAGGGCAGAAATTAATGCAAATGGGATGAAGAAAACATTCCAAAAAATAAATGATTCAAAGAGTTGTTTCTTTGAAAGAATCAATAAAATTGAGAAACCCCTAGCCAACCTTATCAAAAAAAGAAAGGAAAGAACTCAAATTCATGCAATAAGGAATGAAAAGGATGAAGTTACTACAGGTTCTACAGAAATTCAGAAGATTATTAATACCCACTTTGAAAATCTTTACTCCCATACGATAGAAAACTCAGAAGAAATGGATAGATTTCTAGATATGTACAAATTACCAAGGTTGAGTCAAGTAGATATAAAAACCCTGAACAAGTCAATATCAATTAATGAGATTGACAATGTGATTAAAAACTTACAAACAAGGAAAAGCCCAAGCCCTGATGGATTCAGAGCAGAATTTTACAATAAATTCAGAGAAAATTTAATACCAACACTTCTCAAACTCTTCAATGAAGTTGAAAAGGAAGCAATTCTTCCTAACTCATTTTTGGAGGCAAGGATTATACTCATACCCAAACCAGAGAAAGATCCAACCAAGAAAGAGAACTACAGACCTATCTCCCTAATGAATATAGATAGAAAGACACTCAATAAAATACTAGCAAATAGAATGCAGCAAATCATCCAGAAAAGCATACACCACAGCCAAGTCGGATTTCATTCCAGGAATGCAGGGATGGTACCATATCACAAATCAATTAATGTTATACACCATATCAATAGAGCAAAACACAAAAACCATATGACCATCTCAATAGATGCAGATAAAGTTTTCAACAAAGTCCAGCAGGCATCCATCATAAAAACTCTATAGAAAATAGGAATAGATGGTCTTTACCTCAACCTGATCAAAGCCATCTATGACAAACCAACAGCCAACACCATACTAAATGGACAAAAATTGAAAGTTTATACTTTAAAATCAGGAACAAGACAAGGACTCCACTGTCACTGCTCCTGTTCAACATAGTTCAGGAAGCATTAGCCAGCAATCACACAAGAGAGAGACATAAAAGGAATAAGGATAGGAAAGAAAGAAGTAAAACTATCACTATTTGCAGATGACATGATGCTTTACATGGAAGAGCCCAAAACCTCCACAAGAAGACTCCTTGAATTAATTGACAAATTCAGCAGTGTAGCTGGATACAAAGTCAACACCTCAAAATCAATGGCATTCCTATACACGAACAACAAAGAGACTGAGAGAGAAATTAAGGAAATCGTACCTTTCACAATAGCATCCAAGAAATTGAAATATTTGGGAATCAATCTAACAAAAGAAGTAAAAGATCTATTCGGTGAAAACTATAGTACTCTGAAAAAAGAGATTGAGGAGGATTTCAATAAATGGAAAAACATTCCTTGCTCATGGATAGGAAGAACTAACATTGTGAAAATGGCCTTACTACTAATATTGTTGTACAGATTCAATGCAATTACCATTAAACTACCACTAGCATAACTCACAAATCTAGAGAAAACATTCCTTTAATTCATCTGGAACTTGATAGCAAAAGCAATCCTGGGCAACAAGGACAAGTGAGGTGGAATTACAATCCTTGACCTGAAATTATACTACGAAGATACTGTAATAAAATCAACATGGTACTGGCTAAAAAACAGACCAGAAGATCAACTGAACAGACTAGATGACACGGACACAACCACAAACACATTCAGCCATGTAATCTTTGATAAAGAGGCCAAACAAACTCACTGAAAGTATGATAGCCTCTTTAATAAATGATGCTGGAAAAATTGGTTTGCCACCTGCCAAAGACTGAAAATAGATCCAAGTCTGTCACCATGCACCAAACTCAAGTCAAAATGGATCTCAGATCTCAATATTAAAACAGAAACACTAAATCTATTGGAAGAGAAAGTAGGTAAAAACCTTGAAGACATAGGGATAGGCAGAGAGTTCAAGAACAAAAACCAAACTGCCCCTGAAATATTGCAAAAACTCAACAACTGGGATCTCATCCTAGTGACAAGTTTCTGCACATCTAAAGAAATCACCAGCAGAGTAAAAAGAAAACCCACAAATTGGCAAAAAATTTCAGCTGACTGTCCTTCAGACAAAGGTCTGCTATCTAGAACATACAAAGAATTAAAAAACATTAGCCCCTCCAAATTCAAAGACCCAATCCAAAAACAGGCAGCTGAGATGAACACACACTTCTCAGATAAAGAAATACAAATGGCAAATAAATACATGAAAAAGTGTTCAACATCATTAGTCATTTGAGAAATGCAAATTAAAACAACATTCAGATTTCACCTCACCCCAGTAAGAATGGCTATCATTAAGAAATCAACCAGTAACAAATGCTGGCAAGGCTGTGCAGAAGTAGGAACTCTTCACCACTGCTGGTGGGAATGCAGACTGGTGAAACCACTGTAGAAATCAGTTTGGAGATTCCTCAGCAAACTAGGTCTAGAGGTCCCATTCAACCCAGCTATTCCCTTTCTGGGTATTTTCCCAGAAGATCTGAAAATACCATATCACAGGGATATATGTGCACCCATGTTTATAGCACCACAATTTGTAATTGCTGAATTGTGGAAGCAACCCAAATGTCCATCCACTGAGGAATGGATAAAAAAATTGTGGTACTTTTATATAATGGAAAATTACTCAGCTATAAAGAAAGATAAACTTGAGGCTTTTATAGGTAAATGGTCACAACTAGAGACCATACTCATAATTGAAATAAAAGAGATCTCCATGTGTAGGCAACGTATTATCTCACTAGTGTAAGAACCTGAAAGAGTGAATTAAAACTAGGAGGTTGGATAGACATTGTGAAATGAAAGAAAAATGATCAAAAGTAAAGGGCAACTGTGGTGCAGGAAAGGAGAAGGGAAAGAAGGGGAACTTATGTATGTATGTATATACAGGACAACTAACAGTTATACTACTGTCTTCTATTACTTTACTGAAAGGAACAGTTAATGATTACTTGTTTGATCAATATTTCATGTCTCTATTTGTTTTCCTGAGAAACCACTTTGAAGATATCAACAGTAATACAACCATTGTTAATTTCCTACGACTTTGTCTGTAACTCTGTATTCTTTGTTTTGTTCTTTTTTTTTTTATTTTAGAAACATAAAAGTACAAAAACATATTGACAAACAGACACCCATTATCATAGAAAATAGTACAATCACAACTAATCTATAGACAAGGTGATATGGTCTCAACAGTAGTTGTTGCTTTATCCATTGATATCTTCAAATTGTAGATGTATGGACCCATATACAGACATGCAAATTTAGTCAG
>PVLD010027461.1:0-20753 GCA_004027595.1 Dinomys branickii | reverse complement strand
CAAAGAATCAATAATTGGGACCTCATCCTACTGAAAAGTTTTTGTACATCTAAAGAAATCACCAGCAAAGTAAAAAGAAAACCCACAAATTGGGAAAAAATCCTAGCTGGCTGTCCCTCAGACAAAGGTCTTCTATCTAGAACATACAAAGAATTAAAAAACATGTAGCTGTCCAAATTCAAAGACCCAATCCAGAAATGGGCATCTGAGATGAATACACAATTCTCAGACAAAGAAATACAAATGGCAAATAAATATATGAGAAAATGTTCCACATCCTTAGTCATTTGAGAAATGCAAATAAAAACAACATGGAGATTTCATCTCACCCCAGTAAGACTGGCCAGTATGAAAAAGTCATCCAATAACAGATGGTGGCGAGGCTGTGGAGAAATAGGGACTCTATTACACTGCTGGTGGGAATGCAGACTGGTGCAACCACTGTGGAGAGCCGTTTGGAGATTTCTCCGCAAACTAGGTCTAGAGGTTCCATTCAAACCAGCTATTCCTCTTCTGGGTATTTTCCCAGATCTGAAAACATCATATCACTCTGACATATGTGCACCCATGTTTATAGCAGCACAATTTGTAATAGCTAAAATGTGGAAGCAGCCCAAGTGCCCATCCACAGAAGACTGGATTAAAAAATTGTGGCATTTTTATATAATGGAATATTATTCAGATATAAAGAAAGACAGTTTTGGGGACTTTGTAGGCAAGTGGACAAAACTGGAGTCCATACTCATAAGTGAAATAAATCAGCGATACATGTGCAGGCAACGTATTGTATCACTGGTGTCAGAACCCCAGTGTGGGAATATAAACTAAGAGACATGAAGGAAATCTGTTCTAAAACAAAGAACAGATGGGATGAAGGAAAGTAGAAAAGAAAAAGACAAAAATGTATGTATATATGAATATGCATATATGCAGGAGGGCTAACATGGTTCTACTGTTGTATTATATCACTTAATGCTAAGCAATAATCGATGACGGGTTATTTGATGAATCTTGTATGTCTGTATGTGTTGTCCTGAACACAGACTTCGAAGATATCAGTATGTAAAGCAGCAACTATTGGTGTTTTTTTTTGTTATTGTTGTTGTTGCTGTTGTTGATGTTTGCCTGTTTTGTTTTTTGTCTTTGGATTTTTGGTTTTTGTGTTTTTTCTATTGTTGAGAGTATTGATTGTCTGACTAAATTTGCATGTCTGTATATGGGTTTATATATTTACACTTCGAAGATATCAATGGATAAAGCAATGACCACTGTTGAGATCATATCACCTTGTCTATAGATTAGTTGTGATTGTACTATTTTTTATGCTAATTGGTGTCTGTTTTTCAATATGTTTTTGTACTTTTATTTTTTTAAAATAAAAAAAAAGAAATTACTAAATTGATTGTGGCATAGTCACAAGTGGAATAGTATTCAATAGCAAGAGACTTATGGATGAGTCTCACAAATATGTTGAAATAGGCTCGTCACATGAGCAGTTGGTGTTCAAACTAATGTACAAATACAGGCAAAAGGAGTCTCTGGTGTGGTTACTCATAGCGGGGAGGTGCTGTGTGGAAGAGAACCCAAGAGAGTTCTCTGGTACAGTGTTGGCAAATCCTTTTTTGGTCTTGAGACTGGACTCACAGGCATGTGCAGTCTGTGCAAATGCACTGGGCAGTGTACACATTGTGTTAGTCTGCTTCCTATCACTGTAACAAAATACTTAAGATAATTAACTTATAAATAAAAAATGATTGATTTTGGCTCAGAATTTTGGAGATTTCAGTCCATAATTAGTTGAGCTTGTGGCTTGTGGTGAGGTAGCACATCATGGTTGTCTCATGGGACAGAGGAAACTACTTATATACAACTAGGGAACAAAGAGAGAAGGGAGGAGGGGCCGGGTCCCGCAGCCCCCTTCACAGGCACACTCTCAGTGCCTTAGGACACCACGTAGGGCTCCTTTTAGATGATCCCCCACTTCCCCAGATCACTATCCTAGGGATGGTGCCTTAACATGTGGCCTTTTGGGGAACCCTTATTCCAACCATAGTGCTTCTGATACATCACTTTTCTTATACATATTGTACTGTCATAACATACTGAAAAGTGGGGACTTAGAGGGCTATAGGCAAATGGTAGCAGCATAATATAAAACCTGCTCATCTCCTCTTTAAATACTGTGAAATAATAATGTTTTTAAGAGAAAGTCTATGAAAACCATCTTTCAACATTAAAACCAAATAAGGCTGAAACTCTAATATAATTGTAGATGAAAAGAGAAAATTCAACAGCAGTCCCATGTGATCCTCTTGTATACTATGTGGCAAGCAAAGGCTGATTGGAAGGAGTGATGGGACGGAGGAAGGAGAGATGTCAGTGGCCGGGCCTGAGAGAAAGCTGAACAGTCACCTGAGGGATTAAGCCCACTTCAGACTGGGAAATGCTAAGAGCAGGACAGTGTTCAAGGCATTCGGGTCCTGAATCACCAGATGTAATAAAATGAAGACTAGACATAAAGTTTAATGGTATAGATTCTATTTTAAAGGGAAAATCTTCTACAAAAGGATGGTCTTCTGAGAACGCTTGGGAGAGGAAAAGCTAAAGGAAAAGAAGGTTTACCCTTTAGAGACTGAGAGGCTAAGAAGAAAAGATGAAAAAGGAAGAATTTTGGTTCCCGTCAGATGAGAGAAACACAAGAACTGGAAGCCTGAGAGCCTCTCTATCACCACCAAAACCAACGAACCAACCAACCAATAAACAGCCCTCCATACAGTACCTGGAATTTTCCATACAAAAAAAGAAATTGAATTAAGAATATTCTAAAATACAGTACTATTATAAAAACTGACAAAAAGCAAGTATATACAGAAAAATTTCAGTAAATCGGGAAACGAATTTGCATGCAAAGCTACTGAGGGACATTCTCTCCCTGAAAAAAACAACCATGAAGCAGAATAAAATTTTATGTCTGCACTCCAAAAGGAATTAATTTTATTGAAACAAACATTTAAGGATGAAAAACTCAAAAATTCAAAACCAGAAATGGATAAAGAAAAAAAAAAACCCAGGAAGAAAAGAAAAAGAGTTCATTCAACTCAGAAGAAGATGGAAGAAAAAGACAAAATTATCTCAGCAATGAGGGGCAAACTAGAAAAGGCCCAAGGGAAAATGGACCAAATGAAATTTTACTAAGGAACAGGAAAACAAGAAAACAACCAAAGGAATAAGACTGATTTAAAAAAAAATAAATAAAATGTAAGAAGACCCAGAAAGCTAAAACAAAATACAGGCAAAGAAAGAATGACATTCATGTTATCTGAATCTCTGAAGGAGAAAAATAAAACGATGGGACAGAGATAATATTTGAAAATAAAGAAAGGAGCAGAAAAAGAAGAAAGTCAGCACAGAGGGATTCACTTGGCGAAACTCCCCCAAAACAATCAATTCTCAGATATATGCTGGTATAACTGTTACTCTTCAAAACTAAAAAATAAAACCCTCAAGGTCTTTCAAGGCTAGAGGTGAAATTACTTACAGAGAATTAGACCATTATCAGACTTCCTAAACCAATATAAAATATACAAGCGAGGCAGCGATGCGTATTCTTCTTTTCCCATACAGCTTGCTGAGCTTTGTTTGGGGACATGATTAAATTACTTAGAAGCAGTTTGATGCTTTGTGATCATGTTTTAAAATTTTTTAGATGGGTATGAGAAGTGCTCTGTCTGGGGCTAAGTTTTGCTGCTACTGAGGCAGGACTTTTTTGACTACTAAAGGCCTAGTGAGTGGTGAATTTCTCTAGTCTGTCTGAAGGGAACACACTAGCCTTGGCTCTATGAAAATACTGCTTCCTTTAAGCCTTAGGGATAGTTTTACCCCTTCTCTGGAGCAGTTTGTCCACATGCATGTGCTGATCTACTGATGATTCCAGGGGAATTCTCTGCAGATGTCTGGGGTTCTTTCTCAAGGTTGATTTCATAGAAGAAGGAAGTCTGAGATAAAAAACGGCAAGTGTAAGCGGCTTTGGATTTTGGTTTTATAGAGGGTTCATATATGTTATATAATGCTGAACTTCAAATATCCCCCAAACTGAGATGAAATAGTGAAAATAATACATATTTTTTATTTTAGTGGCCCCCCCAAGGTCTAGAAAATGTTTTCTTAAGTTCTGAATGTTCAGAATCACTGAGCACCTAATAGAGTTGGATTGCTTCCATCATTGCAATACAGTTTCCTCATTATCAGAGACCTTGTTATGTTTATTCAGGCTGTTATTCTGTGAAGGGGACTGGGCAATGCATGTTTTTGTTATGGCTAATGTCACTGCTTCCTTAGGACAGTGACCAGAGAGATATATGAGTTGACCTAACTGAGCTGGAACTAGTGATATCCCCATTCAATCTCATGTCTTTCTGTTTGTTTACTCTTTCATTCACTCAGGAGAGGGCTACTGAGCCCCAGCTCTGCACCAGGAGTTGTATTAGGCATCAAAAACATAAGCGTGAAGAGGACCCAGACCACGCATTCAAGATGATTAAGTGATCCCTGCAAGCTCTGTTCATTTTGTCAGAGAAGGAACTCCCAGGTAGCAGTTGTGGGACAATGGGAATATTCTTGAACACTGAATCTTGGTTTCAATGGGCCTTGTGGTCAGATTAGATCATGATTATTACTGAGGTTTTCTGAAAGCACAATGAGCTGAAATAAATTTAGTGTCCTAGCTGTGTTTAAGGAGAGGTTAGGTAACTACTTATCCAAAATCTAATGTACAATTAATCCAAATTGATCCCCAACTGTGTTTCCTAGTTACAGAACTTGAGATTTATTAGCTCCAAGGGGAAAGCCCAGATATTTATTGTGAAAGTCTTTCTGTTGAGTGAGAAAGATTGTACATAGCAAATTTTCAGCCAGTGGGTAGTATTTTGGGGATGTTCATGAAGAATCTAGGTTGTCCTCTTTGAAATTTATAAGTACTGGTGAGATAAAATTTTTCCAGGGTTAGGAAAAGTTTCTGATGTTTCAATAATTTAACTGTGGGTAAACACTTGGATTTTGTTTCTGATTTATTTCACTCTGGATTCACACAGAAGACCAAAATAGGATACTTCAGTCCTCTACAAAATTTTCATAGTTTCTAGCATAATAAATCAGGCAAAGATAGTGAGAGGAGATTTGGAACCAAGAATTTTGAAATGAGCTCTTGGTTCAATCTTTGGCAAGTCATTTAACATGGGTACCTCACCTGTAAATATTACCTACTTATGAAAAATAATGATTATTCTACTATCCTACTCAATAGGATTACTATAGGAGCAAATAGATAAATTTATATTGAAAGCATGTATAAATTGGCTGGAACTGTACAAATGGTAGTTGCTATTATTTAGCTGTAGTTTTAATTTAAAACTACTTACTTGTCTTTTTTGCAATGTTCCAATGTCTTCAGAAACCTGGAGAAGTAGCTTGGTTTCATTGGTTTTCTATTTTGTTGATTTTTGCTCTTTATCATTTTCTTCTTTCTGCTCACTTTGAGTGTAATTTTTTCTTCTCTTTTCTAGTTCCTTAAGGCACACAGAGAACTGGTTCAAGACTTTTCTCTTTTCTACTCCAAGCATTCGTGCTATGTTTCCCTCTAAATGCCCTTTGAGAAGGAGCCCATAAGTTTTGAAATATTGTGCTTCCATATTTATCCAACATAAAAAGTTTTCTGGACACTCTTGTGATATTCTTATTTAAAAGTGTGTTTACTTTTCAAATGTTTGGAAGTTTCCCAGATAACTTTCTGCTTTTTAATTGAGTTTTGTTATGATTATAGAATTTCCCCTGCATTTATTTCAGTCTTTCAAAATTTGCTGAGTTGGTTTTTTTTGTTTTTTTGGTTCTAGGAAAGATTCTTCTTTATTAGTACATGCTTGCAGTTTGTAATGATTATCATGATGTTAACTGAAATAAACCAACTACATCAATGTAAATGAGCTCTTTAAATAGCTAAGAACATGGTTTTGTGGTGAATATTTTATGTGTATTTGAAAAGGATCTGTAGTCTGCTGTTCCTAGGGGTAACTTTGAGAGTGCTAACTAGATCAAGTTGGTTTCTAGCGTTATTTAAATTATCTATGTCCTTTTAATTTCCTGTACACTTATTCTATCACTTACTGCTAGATCTTGAGTTCTCCATTGTCAGTGTCATATTGTGGATTTGTCTACTTCTCACTTGAGTCTATTAATTTTGCTTCACATTAATTTGAAACGTGTTAGATGTCTATACCTTTAGCATTGTTAAGTTGCATTGGTGGATTATACTATTAAATAATATTATCCTTTATATTTTATCACATGTAATGTTGTTCTTCAAGTCTATTTTAAAAATTATTTTATTTTTAAAAGTAAAAGAATGAAAACATTAACAAAGTAGCACAAGAACAGTAAAATCAAAACTGAATTCAGACAAGGTGACAGGGAATTAACAATGTTTGCTGTATTACATATTGATAACTTTAAAATTTATGCTTAGGAATACTCATATAGATATACAAGATTGATCAAACAACTAATCATTAACTGTTCCTTACAATAAAGCAACATAAGTCAATAGTGGAACCATGTTAGCCATCCTGCATATTCATAGATACACACATACATGCATAGTTATCCCTCTCTTCCTTTTCTCCTTCCCCTCATCCCATTTGCTCTTTACTTTTGAGCAGTTTCCTTTCATACCTCCTAATTTATATTCCCACTTTCAGGTTTTTACACTATGTTCTTCAAGTCTTATAATGTGTTTTGAACTCTATCTTTCTGATCTAGTTTTTTAACAATTCATCTTAATTTGTCATGCCTTTTTCATCCTTTTATTTTAACTCTTAATTATCTTTATAAATGTATGAACTACATATGGTTGGGTTATGCTACTTTTCCAGCTTGACAATATCTGCCTTTTAATGGGGACAGTTGGAGACCATTGTAATATATTGTAATAATTGATATGGTTGGATTTAAATATACTATTTTGATACTTGTTTTGCATTTATTCTTTGGTTTTTTTTCTTCTTTTACCTTTTCTGCCTCATTTTGGATTATGTATTTTTTTCGGTATTCTATACAATAAGTCCTTGACTTAGAATGAATTGTGTTCTGAGAGAATGTTTGAAGTGGGATTCATTCATAAGTCCAGCAAAATGAGTCTTATACATATTTGACACAAATACATAATGTATCCATTCCTTGGTTGATGGGCATTAGGTTGTTTCTAAGATTTATCTATTAGAAATTGTGCTGCTATAAATATGGGTACCCATATATTGCTGTGACACGATATTTTTAATGTTTCTGGAAAAACTACCCTGAAAGGGAACAGCTGGGTCAAATGGGACCTAATCCTAGTTTTTTGAGGAATCTCCACAGTGATTTCCACAGTGGTTGTATTTTTATACAGTGGGGTACTACTCAGCTCTGAAGAAACATAGACTTGTGGCTTTTATAGGTAAATGGATACAACTGGAGACCATAGTCATAAGTGAATAAACCAGACTCACGTGTGTAAACATCATATTGCCTCTCTAGTGCAAGAAACTGAAATAAATAAGATCCAAAATGTACAATAGATATTGTGAAAAGGAAAGAAACTACTCAAAAGGAAAGAACAACTGAGACGGGGGAAAGAAGAAAAGAATGAAGGGAAAATAAAAAAATGCCAAAAAATATATATACACACACACAAAATAGCTAAGGTAATTATGCTACTAATTTCTATTAGTTTGTTGAAGGGGACAGTTAGGGTTTATAGTGTTTGATCAATTTTGCATGCCTGTATCTTATATTCTGAGCAACTACTTTGAAGATAACAATATGCAGTATAATAACAACTGTTAAT
This sequence comes from Dinomys branickii, assembly GCA_004027595.1. Taxonomy (NCBI): domain Eukaryota; kingdom Metazoa; phylum Chordata; class Mammalia; order Rodentia; family Dinomyidae; genus Dinomys; species Dinomys branickii. The sequence goes on along the minus strand of PVLD010027461.1, from coordinate 12,877 downwards.
TTACTATAATCTTGTTTTGAAATTCTGTACCATTTTTATTTTTTTTTCTCGCTTTAAAGCAAGCAAACAAACAAATATACAATGTATATTGCTTTGTGCGTCCTAGAGATCCCGTCCACATCACCGATGATTTTCCTCTGCTTTCTTAACATCCTCAGCTCTGACTGAGCCCTGTGGTACTGTACACTGTCACACTATACAGTGAGCACACAGTAGCACAACTGTGACAATGTCCAGCAGGCATATGAGCGACTTCCATGATTTGTTTGCATCTGCAAGTTCTTTTATAAAGAAGATGAATAAATGTTAAATACATATATTTATAACATTTAACCTAAGTTAAAAATCAAAACAAATTTTAACAATAGAACGAGGCACCTTCAAGACTATAGAAGACACTTAGTTTAGCATTATCACAGTTCCTGAAAATCCTGGTTGGAGTAAATTAGCATTACTCTAGACGCGACTGTATAAGCTTCTGTTAGCCAATTGCTAAGTTTTTAGGAATTTCCAAGTCAGTTGTCACATACACCCATTATTAACCATTGGGTTATATAAGCTCAGAAATTAAGTAATTAAATTAAAACAAACTTAATAAATACCTAAAATATATCCCTAATTATCTTATTGTATTTTACTAGTACCAGTGCTCTTGAGATTATGTATGTCTATAGTATTCATTTGCAATGGATATTACATAATGTTGTTAAAGTATACACACACACACACACACACACACACACACACAAGATGGTTGACAGTTATATAGCTAGTTTCTCTTAGTTCATTGGAAAGAAAGATTGGTGCTAACACTACCTAGACATTATTTCAGGCCTATACCTTATACTATGAGTAACTACTACGAAGATAACAATATGTAATGTATTAGTTATTGTTACTCCCCTATTAGCCTAATTTGAGACTATTTTATTTTATTTCTATTTTTATTTTTCTCTTTAAAATAAAATTAAGAAATACAAATGTTAATGTGAGATCCTTTCTTATCTGTAAAAGTTCATAACTTGAATGCTTGTACATCTGGGACAGGTTTGCAACTCAAATGTTCATAAGTCAGGGATTTTTAGTTATATCTTTTTATTGTTTAGTGGTTAATGTAGGATTTACAAAATACATTATATAATACTGCAGTCTACTTTAAATGATATTATACCACTTCCTAAGTAGTATAAGATCTTTACAACACTGTACTTTGTTTTCCTTTTTCATTTTTTAAAATTTTGTTGCAAATATTTGACTAAACCCATGATGTACTGTTATTTTACTAGATAATCAATTTTCTTTTAAAGAGACTGAAAATAAGAAAAAATATTTTTATATATATTTTGATCTGCCAGTTTCATTGCTCCTCATTTCTTACACATGGATCCAAATTTCCATATTTTATCATCTTCTTTTGTCCGTGGAATTTCTTTTAACTGCAGCATTTCTTTTGGTGCAAGTCTCCTGGCAATGCATTCTCTCTGGTTTTATTTTTAAAAATATTTGCATCTTGATTTTATTTATAAAATGTTTTTTGCTGGGTGTAGAAATTTAAGAAAATTTCTCTTTTTCCCAGTGCTTTAAGGATGTCACTCTCTTTGTCTTTTCTCATAAAATTTATGATGAGAAGTCTACTGTAATTTCCATCTTTTCATGTATAAATCCATTTATTTTATTGGATTACTTAACATGTTCACTCTCTATATTATTACTTAATATGTTGAGTCTAGTTATTCTAACAATCCTGTCTGATACAAATTGAACATCCTAATCCAAAAATCTGAAATGCTTTTATGTCTGAAATTTTTTGGAGTGCTCATGATGCTCAAAAACATTGAATGTGGAGCATTTCATATTTTGAATTTTTGTTTTGGGGTACTCAACCAGTAAAATCTATGCAAATTTCCCCAAATTTGACAAACTCCAAATATGAAACATTTCTGGCCTCAGGAATTTCAGATAACAGTTATCAACCTGTGGGGTGAACATCCAGATCATCTCTTGGCTTTATTCTGTTGATGGCTTTATCTCATTATTATTATATTTTTTATTTTTCACAAACTTCCAGACATTATTTGTGAAAGTGTAGTCGATTCTGAGGTAAATAGAATTTATGTTCTGAAATGGCCATGGTTCTTCTAATTTTCAAACATGAGGTTGGAGTTGCTTATCAGTCAATATGCCAAGCTTAGGTTTATCGTTACCATGGTTACCTTCCATGAATTATAGACTTCAAATTCCTTCAATGGTTAATGGCTGCCATCTTGCACTTGGTGTGGGGCCTGGAGTACCGAGGATTTTATCCAGTGTTTGTGCGTCACCACTGGTTTTTAGAAGCTCCTGCACCTTTCCATCAAAGATGGGGTCTCTCTTCATACTGTTGCTGTCATCCCTCTGATAATAGTCTGCAATTACTTTTATTACATACAGGCCTACGACGGTAGCAAAGAAGGACCTTTGTTTTCTTGGCCTATTTCCTTGGGCTTCACTGGTGGCACTTTGTCAGTATTTCTTCCCCTTGCTCTTGTTTTATGCAAAATCTGCCTTATATCTGTGGCATTTCATATAATGGTCAGGTTTTCTCCGTCCTGCTTTCAGTGGTAGCAAGACACTGAACTATATTGGTGTAGGATCTTGGGCCAGAGAAAGTTTCTTATCCCTTCAGAGGTTTTATTACTCCAATAGCAGAGTAATTTAGCATCCTCCTCTGCAGCAGCACAAATCTTTGCCAGGGCTCTAGAAGTGGCAAGTTTTCTTTTGTCCAGCAGCTTTGAATTTCCACTTCCCACGGGAGTAGATCCCAGGAAGTGGGCAAGACTTTGTGACTAGAGCTGCAGCAGCAGATGCACATCAGGGCCTCAGAAGGAGACTCACTCAGGCCTCCTGTCCTGCCCCAGTGCTTCGCAGAGTACTTGGTGAAGGTCATGAAGCAGAATTAGAGAGGAAGTGCAGATTCTACTTGCATGTGGGGGCTCACAGCTTTCACATTGTCTGGTCAGCCCACATTTGACTTTTAAGAATTTGTTAAGATTTTAGTTGTTTTCTTTTAACCCATTTCTATGGCACCTTCATTTTGCTTTTTGTTCTGCCAAAAGGGAAATAGCTGCGTGTTCCCTCTATCCTTAACGGGGGATATTACTCATTGAAATTCACTTCACTTGATTGCTTTGTGCACTTAGATCTCTGATGGAGTTGAGCAAAGTTACAATTATATAGGTTATTTGGCCTTTTCTCATTATTAGGGTTGGATTAACATTCTTCTGTGGCTTCCTGTATCTTAATAGAGCTTATTAAAAGAGCTACTGGCATGAAAAATATAAGGGTTAATGCAATGCCTTGGGGTCAGTAGTAGCGGGGAGTTATTAGCACCTGGAAATGAGTTGAATGTTGTTCCTCAGAAAGATATCTAGAAGTTGTTATTCCCAATTTTTGTGGTCTTCTTTAGAAAGAGGATCTTTACAGATACAATTGAATTATGGTGGGCCCTCATCAAACACAACGGCATCTTCACAAGAAGAGAGGAGACACAGAAATACAGGGAAAACATCATATGATTACAAAAGGGACAAAAGAGAGGTGTGCATCTACAAACCAAGAAATGCCAAGAGTTACCAGCCCCTATCAGAAAAGGCAGGAAGGATCTTTCTTTAGACCATTCAGAGACAGCATGGCCGGGGCAAAAGCTTGATTGCAACATATGATGCCCAGAATTTTTTGACAGATCCATGAGATAGTGAGCATGGGAATTTGTTACGGCAGCTTTAAGAAACTAGTTCACATCCTGAGGTCTGAAGGAGTAAAGGAGAAAAAGGGTAAGCTCTCCTTACATGTAGAGCTCTAATATTGTGATGGCCCAAATATGGGAGGGAATCCAGAGCATAAGTACCCTGACCTCTTTATCTTCTACGCCTCATCCTCTTGCTGGCCCTCATTTTTGAATAAACTGAAACAGAAACTAGAGGGCAAGAAGCCATTTGCTGTGGTCCAGGTTAGCCAGTCTCCTGAGGCAGAGAACAGAAAAGGGGGGGATATGGGGAGCCAAGGGAAGACACCAGTCCAGCAGGCAAGCATATTCTTTGCGTGACAGACAAAATGATGCTCTAAACTTGTTTCTGGTAGGCAGCATGGGGTTACTAGAAACCTCACAAAGCTCAGAGAGCTGTGGATTTGTACTAACTCTGCTGACTCACTGTGACCTTGGATGCTCACTTAACCTTCCTGACACTCTATTTCCTCTCTCTGGAAGGGTTAGGCTAGATGGCCTCTGTGATCTCTTCTCGGTCTGCTGTTGAGCATACAGAAAGGAATACTTTTATACCAGATGGAAAGAGGTCTAAAATAAATCTTCAGGGGTTTATAACTTGAAATTTTTATGACACCAAGCCAGGTTGAGTGAAGAAAACTACCTTTGTTGTTGATGATAACTATACCTTTACATTCTAGCTGCTAAATATTTAAAAAGTGTTTCTTCATGTTGGCAATCTCTTTGTAATGTAGCAGTTCTGTGAAAGTTTTGTTATCTAGCCACTAAAATTCTGTGTGTGTGTGTGTGTGTTGACAGTAGAAATGGTCCATCTAAGAGAAACACTGAAATTTTGAACTTTTTGCTCATTCCACTTGGTTTTGTTAAGAGCTTGCCAGTTACTTTTCACATTTCTTTCCGGTGGCTACTCTTTTAGCAGAGAGTGGCAGGAATGGGAAGAGATAGGGAATATTTTGGGACCTTATATATTCTGTAGTCACTAAAAAACTCAAAGGTTGCTTATTGATTTTCTTTGGTCTTTGAAGGCAAAGGTATTCTCCCATGTGGGCTGCAGAACCATCGGTATCAGCTCTGACAGTGCTGATCCAGATGCAGGAGTTGGCTTTGAGCAAAGGCAAAGGCTAATGATCCAGTCATGATACACATCATAGAAAAACCAGATGGAATCCATTTTCAGACTTCCTGATGTCTGCAAGGTGAGATTTTTACCTTTGTGTGAGGTCCAACTCAATTCATATTTCATTTCACAAGGGCTTTTTTCATAATACACATCCACTGTTATCATTTTTCTTCTGCTTTCAAAATATTCCCAGTTACTAGTTTACCACAGCTGACCTGACCTCAACTCATCTCTCAAGACAGGAACCAGAAATACTTCTAATATATGATAAGGTATTATTTAGGAACAAGCAAAACAACGAAATTCATAGTATATACATCCTTACAAGAATATATGAGTACATTCCATGGTCTTTTTGCTTATTGTAACAGAGCTGTGCTACCTGCTTGTAAATTGGATGGCTGAGTAGTCAGATATCCCATAGGAAGCAGTTAAGGCAAGAGATGCTGGCATTGATACTGGCTGGGGGAAAGAGTGGGAGTAAGGATGGAAACAAAAGGAGAGAAGAGAAGCTCTCCTTCCCTGAGCTACCCCACCTCCTGGGAAACTGGCAAGGACTCATTTGATAGTACTGGGTTGTAAGCTGACCATGCGTGAGCCAGTGATGGACAAAAGTGACACTGGAACAGAGGTGACCACAGATTCAGAGACCAGCTGGCAGCTGCAGGGGGAGTCTGTCCACAGGAGGGGATTTTGTCAGGAACAGGTACTCCTGAGTAACCTGAGGCCCATAAACCAACAGTCTTGTAGATGGAACTCTAATGCATTTCCTACGTATTAAAAACATTCTGCAAAAAAGGACCATGTCACAAAAAGATTACGAATTCGCAAACTGGGAAAATAAATGCCACCCAGATGACTGATAGCAGTTCATTTACTATGCCAGCAAATAGCTGAGGCCTGATTCAGCATGCTGCACGCACTTCCCTACAAGGTCATCATAAAGGCAAAGCAAATAACTGGTCAACGTTGAGGTAGCCTAGGAAGCATCAATGTGTTGCACAACCCAGACATATTGCATATGTGATATATGTGCAACATACATTTTTTGATATTTGAATTTAATATTGTTTCTTAGTAAGAGTAACTGCTCCACCTGGTGATGCTTGATATCTACTTCCTTTCTTACACCAAAAGAAACTCGAGAAGGACCAAATGTTTAAAAGTAAAAGTATGAATCTATAAAAACATTAGACTAAAGCTTTTATGAATTGAAAAAATTATCTTGCAATTGGTATGGCTCTTTTAGGCATTATATAAAAATTAGAACCATAAAGAAAAATATAAACAGACTTGCCTATATAAAATAAAAAAAATTTCTACTGGAAAAAATGCCATAAGGAAAGTGAAAAGATAGTATGAAAAAAATATGGCAACACTTGTAACAAAAAGATTCATTTTTCATAATAGCCATAGAGCTCCTAAAAACTGGAAACAGAAAGCCTAAAATTTCTGAGAAAAATAATGTCTAACATGTATAATAGATATTGTGAAATGGCAAGAAATTGTTCAAAAAGAAAAAGGAACTAGGATGGATGGAAAGGACAGTAGGGAAAAGGGAAAAATGCGGGTCAGTTATATTATTAGTGTCTCTTAGTTCAGTAAAAAGGAAAGTTTATGCTAATATCAATAGGACAAACTTTTGTGCCCATATCTTGTACTCTGAGCACAACTTTAAAGATAACAACATGTATTAACTGTTGTTATTCTCCTATTATTTTGTTGTCAAATTTTGTTTTACCTTTTTTCCATTAAAAAATTCAGAGAAAAATGACTACAAAACATAGAGAGGCCACATAAAAAGAATATAAACTTTAAAAAAATCATATCCACTGTTAATGAAAGAAATACAACATAAATGGATAAATTAGCATTTATCCCATTGGATTGACTAAGATTAAAGTTTAAGACCATGAGAGGGGCCTTGGATGACTGTAGGAGGGACCTTGGACTCAGAAAATCTTGGTGAGCTGCCTGGGGACCCAGATCCTCTGGCCATGCCCCCCCTGCCTCCACTGTGGGAGGGGCCTTGAACTAGGGACACCTTGGTGAGCAGGCTGGGGACTGGAACCCTCCAGCCCCACTCCTGTCACCATTGTGGGAGGGGCCTTGGACTCAGGATGCCTCAGTGAGCTGTCTAGGTCCTGGGTCCTCTGGGCCCACCCCCCACTGGCATCTCAGGAACGAACCTGAATCCCTGGAAACCTAGGAAGATTTGAAAGTGACAAAAAGAAGAAGCAAAATGTAATCTCAGACAAACACCCCACCCAGAACCAGTCCAGGAAATATCAACATGGAAGAACATGGAAGTCACATACCTGAAATCTTCAAATGATAGCAACTGAAGTAAAGAACCAACTACTTCAGGCTATAGGGGAAATCAGATCAGAAGTAACTGCTCAGGTAAAAGAGGAAATGGCAGCTATAGTGAAAGAATTGCTTGGCATATCAAAAGAAGACATAGATTAAACAAATAGAGGAACACTGAAAAATGATGGAAACCTTGAATGAACAGCACAGAAAATAATTGGAATGCATGAAATAAATTCAAAAAGACATTCAGGAAATTAAAAATTCCATTGAAAGATGGAAAAGCTGTTTGAATGAAATGGAGGATAGACTCTCAGACCTTGAAGACAGCATTGCAGCTAGTGATCTTGAAAGGAACAAAGGAATATCAAATATCAACTCAACAGCTGCAAGATGAGGCAAATATAAGACCAGTATAAGGCTGATAAGTGTTAACGAAAGAGCAGGAGGCAACATGAATGATGTAAAAAGACTGTTTGCAGCAGTAATAGAACATTTCCCAAGCATGGGACAAGAACCTTATATACACATAACTGAGACATACAGAACCTCAATTACCCATAACCAAAATAAATATACACCCAGACACATAATAATCAAGACCATAGAAATTGAGGAAAAGAACAGGATATTGAAAGTTTTTAGAGAAAAGAAACAGATCACCTATGAAGGAAAGCCCATCAGAATCATGGCAGACTTCTCAACACAGACCATCAAGTCAAGAAGAGCTTGGAGTGAAGTATTTCAGGTTCTGAAAGAAAACAACTTCCAACCCAGATTGCTATACCCTGCAAAGCTGTCTTTCAAAATTGATAGAAAAATAAGATACTTTCATAACAAAATCAACTGAAGAAATTCATGAGCACAAAACCAACTACAAGGAGTACTGGAAGATATTCTACAAAGAGATAAAAATGACCACAATCTCAAGACCAACAGCAGAAAAGAACAACTAAGCAAGGTAAGCAATTAAACATGAGGAAGTAGAGAACCAATAGTGGGATAAAAAGGATAAGTCAATACATATCAGTAATAACCATTAATATAAATGGCTTCAATTCACCAATCAAAAGCAGACTGGCAGAGTGAATCAAGAAACAAAATCCAACAATATACTGTATATAGGAAACACATTTAACTCAAAAGGAAATCCATAGACTGAAAGTCAAAGGATGGAAAACAATACTCCATGTGACAGAAATCAGAAAAAAGCAGGAGTAGCTATTCTGTCTGCAGACATGGTAAACTTTATACCAACAATGATCAAAAGAGATAAAGAAGGTCGCTGTATCCTTGTTAAGGGAAAACTGCAAGAAGAAGAAATAACAATCATAAATATATATGCAGAAAATGTAGGAGCACTCAGTTATATAAGGCAAATTTAAACAGACATGAAAAATCAAATAAGTAAAAACACAATTGTAACAGGGGATTTTTAACACCCCATTGTCACAAAGACATAGAACAACTAGACAAAAAATCAGCAAAGAAATAACAGAACTAAACCAAACATGTGAACAAATGGACTTAGTAGACTTTTACAGAGTATTCCACCCAACAACATTAGAATACACATTCTTCTCAGATGCACATGGGACATTCTCTAAAATAAACCATGTGCTAGCACACAGAACATGCTTAAGTAAATGCAAAGGAACTGAAATTTTCCCATGCATTTTATGGGACCATAGTTCAGTGAAGCTGTAAATAAATGATAAAAGAAATCATGAAAGCTTCATTAACACATGGAAATTAAATAACACCCTCCTGAACAACCAATGGGTCACAGAAGAAATTAAAGTAGAAATTAAACACTATTTACAATAAAATTAAAATGCAGATACAAACTACTGGAACCTGTGGGATCCAATGACAGCAGTTCTCAGAGGGAAATTTATAGCAGAGGATTCCCACATCAGGGAAACAGAATGAACACAAATAAACAACCTTATGTTACATCTCAAAGTTCTAGAAAAAGAACAAGTTAAACCTGAAGCCCAAAATTATTAAGGAAATTATTAAGAGCAGAGAAGAAATTAATGCAGTGAAACTATGAAAACAATACAAAGAATTAATGAATCAAAGAGTTGTTCTTTGAAAAAAATAAATAAAATTAATAAACCCCTAGTCAACTTTATCAAAAAAGGAAAGATAAAACTCTAATCCATGCAATAAGGAATGAAAGGAGTGATATCCAATATTAGCCAATGAAATTAAAAATGTAATAAAAATCTTACCAACAAAGAAAAGTCCAGGTCCTGATGGATTCACAGCTGAATTCTACAAGAAATTTAGAGGAAATTTAATACCAATTTTTCTCAAACTCTTTAAAGAAATACAAAGGGAAGCAATTCTGCCAAACTCATTCCTGGAGGCTAGTATTATCCTGATACCAAAACCAGAAAAAGAACTAACCAAAAAGAGAACTATAGGCCAATCTCCCTAATGAATATAGATGCAAAAATCCTCAATAAAATACTAGCTAATAGAATGCAGCAAATCATGAAGAAGTTAATACACCATGACCAAGTGGAATTCATTCCAGGAATGCAGGGATGGCCCAACATATGCAAATCAATCAATGTAATACACCATATCAAAAGAACTAAAGGCAAGAATCATATGATCATCCAAATAGATGCAGGAAAAACTTTTGGTAAAGTTGAACACTTATTCATGATAAAAACCCTACAGGAAATTGGCATAGATGGACTTTACCTCAATTTGATAAGAGCCATCTATGACAAACCAAGAGCCAAAATCATACTAAGTGGACAAAAATTGAAAGCTTACATTTTAAAATCAGGAACAAGACAAGGATGTCCACTGTCACCATTCCTCTCCAATATAGTGCTGGAGACACTGGCTAGGGCAGTTAGACAAGAGAGAGAGAGATAAGAAGAATAAATATAGGAAAGGAAGAAGTGAAATGATCTTTATTTACAGATGACATGATAGATGGAAGACCCCAAAAACTCCACCAAAAGACTCCTAGAATTAATCAACAAGTTCAGTAGCACAGCTGGTTACAAAGTCAACACTCAAAAATCAATAGCATTCCTATACACAAACAAACATACTCGGAGAGAAATAAGGGAAACCATACCTTTCACAATAGCATCCAAAAAATGAAATAGGAATTAATTTAACAAAAGAAGTAAAAGACCCAGAGAGTGAAAATTACACTACTCTGAAAAAAGAGATTGAAGATGATTTTAAAAAAATGAAAAACATATACCTTGCTCCTGGATAGGAAGAACTGACACTGTGAAAATGGCCATACTCCCAAAGTTGTTATACAGATTCAATGCAATTCCGATGAAAATACCATTGGTATACCTCACAGACCTAGAGAAAACATTCCTAAACTTTATCTGGAACTGGAAGAGACCCAGAATATCAAAAGCAGTCCTGGACAACAAACGCAAGGCAGGAGGCATCACAATCCCCAATTTAAAATTACTACAAAGCAACTGTGATAAAATCAGCATGGCATTGGCCAAAAAAAAACAGACCTGAAGATCAGTGGAACAGACCAGAAGATGCAGACACAACTACAAAGACTCTCAGCCACCTTATCTTTGACAAAGGCATCAAACATATTCCCTGGAAGAAAAAGAGTCTCTGTAAGAAACGGTACTAGAAAAACTGGCTTTCCACATGTCAAAGACCAAAACTAGACCCAAGCATTGAAAGAAAGTCAAAATGGCTTAAAGATTTAACATTAAAACAGAAACACTACATCTATTGGAAGAGAAAGTATGTGGAAGTCTTGAAGACAGAGTGGTGGGTGGAGAGTTCATGAACAAAAACCAAACTGCACGGGAAATACTTCGAAGAATCAATAACTGGGATCTCATCTTATTGAAAATTTTTGCATATCAAAAGAAATCACCAACAGGGTGAAAAGAAAACCCAGGAATTGGGAAATATTTTAACCAACTGTTCCTCAGACAAAGGATTCCTATTTAGAACATATAAATAATTAAAAAGAATCAGGCCTCCAAAATTCAAAGACCCAATCCAAAAATGGGCATCTGAGATGAATACACTTCTCACAGGAAGAAATACAAATGGTAAATAAATACATGAAAAAATGTTCAGCATCATTAGTCATTCAAGAAATGCAAATTCAAACAACACTGAGATTCCATCTCACTCCAGAAAGAATGGCTATCATCAAGAAATCAACAAATGCTGGAGACGCTGTGGGGAAAGAGGAACCCTTCTCCACTGTTGTTGGGAGTATAGATTGGTGTAACCACTGTGGAAATTAGTCTGTAGATTCCTCAGTAAACTAGGATTAGAAGTCCTATTCAACCCAGTTATTCCCCTCCTGTGTATTTTTCCAGAATAGCTGAAAACATACCACTGTGATATATGTTCACCCATGTTTATAGCAGAGCAATTTGTAATAATTAAAACTTGGAAACAACCCAAATATTCATCAACTGGGAAATGGATAAAAAACATGTGGTATTTTTATGCAATGGAGTATTACTCAGCTGTAAAGAAAGATAAACTAGAGGCTTTTATAGGTAAATGGATGCAACTAGAGACCATACTCATTAGTGAAATAAATCAGATTCATATGTGTAAACATCATATTTCCTCCCTACTATAAGAACCTGAAAGAGTAAATAAAATCTGAAAGGTAAAAAAGATATTGTGAAAGAGAAAAGAACCTGCTCAAATAGGAAGGAGCAACTGGAATGGAGGGGAGAGGGAAAAGAAAGAAGGAAGAAAAATATGTATATGTATACACAGGATAGCTAGGATAATTGTACTACTAGTATCTGTTGGTTTATTGAAAGGAACTGTAAATGTGTAATTGTTTGACCAATCTTGCATGCCTATATCTTGTTATATGTGCAACCATTTTAAAGATGACATTAGGTTATATAACAACCATTGTTAATATCCTATCACCGTGTTTTGAAATTCTGTATTATTCTCTATGTTTAGTTTATATATTTGCTTTTGTCATTTTGGGTTTTTTAAAAATGAAAAGCAAAATTTATAGGTATATGTAAGGATGACTGAACTAGGTATATTGCTGGTGTCTGTGATTTGTTGAAAAGAACAGTCAATGCTTAAAATTTTCTTTTTTCTTGACCAATTTTGCATGCTTAAAACTGGTAATCACAACGACTGATCTGAAAACAACAATATGCAGTATAAGAACCATTGTTGAGCTCCTATCATCTTGTGTGTTGAAGCTCTGCATCATTTCCAATTTTTTTATTACTTGTTACTGTCTTTGATTGTTTGATCAATCTTACTTTCTTACCTGGTGGACTGAGCAACTTTGTTGAAGAAAACAGTATGTAATGTAGCAACCATTAATTCCTATCATTGTGTTTTGAGATTATGTATCATTTTTGTTGTTTTGTGTTATTTTGACTTTGTCTTCAGTGTTGCTTTATTAGTTTTTTATTTTTAAAATAAAAAAAAATTTAAAGATTAATAATCCTCTCAGAGGCAGCTGGGGGAAGATGGCGACCAGGTGAGCAGCAAGGGAGCGAGCCTCCTTGATAAACACCACCAGCTCGAGACAGACTTGGCGAGCGTGAATGCCGGGACCTCGGCTGGGAAGTTTAAACTGGGCGTATTTCTCTGAGATGCCGGGGGAGATGTGGTAGGGCGGACCAGGCTGCCAGGGCGAGACGTGGGAAAGTCCCAGA
>PVLD010027460.1:0-20755 GCA_004027595.1 Dinomys branickii | reverse complement strand
ATTAAAATGTCCAGAGTGCGACGTGCCTTTACAATGAGGAAAAGTTAGGCCAAGGCATCCAGCGCATACGCAGCATCCACTGCAGGGAGCCCTAGACTCTGTATCATTAAAAACTCTCTTCAGAAATAGAGCACAGCAGGAGAAACCAGAGAGACCTTTAAGGGACTGGAAGAGTCGCTGCTTGACCCTGTGGAATAACAAAGATCCTTAAGGAGATACCTGGTTAACCAATGAGCAACCTGAGGATTATAATCAATTTTGGCAATAAGTAATTGGAAGCGGGGGTTAAAAGTAGTTTTGGGAGCTTGAACTAATGGGAAAGAAAAGGAAAGTGCTTTTGTATTTTTAATCACAAGCGAGGAGTGGTAGTACACTGGTTTTCCCTAATGAGAGACGACCCTCTGTTAGTGAAATTTGTGCCACCCATGTCTTGGTTTGATTGCAAAGTGCTCATTCAGGAAGTGCTTGACTGTACTTTAAATCCAATCTGGGAAAGTACTGATGTGGAAATCCATATTCCTCTGCCTACAGCAAATTAATCTTATTTGCATTCCCATTTCAGTTGTAAAAATAGCACATTGTTGTCCGCTGAACAGCATATAGACTTTGAATTTTGATTAAAAGTTGTAAATATTTGTTTTTGCCTGTTTTAACTTTAACTCAAAAAGGATGTTCTGTGACCTATTCCTTAATGGTTTACTTTAACGAAGATGTCACTTTTATGTCTTTGCATACGAGTTATTTAAATATCAGTTTTTAAGGTGTGATTTTGTGAAAAGGCTTGGAATTCTTATTTTCATGTTTCTTATTACTCATTACCACAGTAGTGATCTAGAAAATTCTGTTTTTCTGTATCAGAAGTAAGAAGTTATTCTAAAAGCTGTATGTGCTTATTAATGGGCAATTGGAAAAATGTAGAAAGCTGTTTAAAGAGAATAATATTATCCAAGAATTTACCACTCAGAAAGAGGCTTAGTTAACAGGGTCTGTTTTATTCCCATTCTCATTTGTGTGTAAATCATTATATATATATATATATATATATATATATATATACACACACACACACACACACACACACATTTAGCATGTGTGTATCACATATGTGTGCATATGTATATGTATTGTATATTGTATGTGACATGTATGTGATATAGAACACTGTATTCACTAACAAAATAAGAACTATATTGTACATACAATTTAAATATCATTTTCCTACATATTTTCTCAGACACTGAAATTCTCCATTTATAATTTTTCATAATTATAAATTCTATCACAGGATATAAAAAATTCTTCAGTGGTTTTCCTAGGGATTTTGCTTCCTCATTTTTGAAATACCATCCTCCTTGGGTTTTTGTTTCCCCTTGTTCCACTGGCTTCCTGTGCCCTTGTATCTCCATCGTCTTGCCTCTGCTTACCTCTCCAGCACCATGCCGCTGCCCTGTGCCTTACACTACACAAACCACACTAGCTAGAATTTCCCAAAGGTAAACAATTGTTTTCCACTTTTCATGCCTCTTTCCATGTTGTTCCTTCTGTCAAGAATGCTCTTCCTTTCAACTCTCACTAGATTAGCAAAGCCTTCTGTGAGATTCAGTTCAATGCTTCTATCTGTTTTTAGTATAACCATATGCATAATCACTAAAGAAAAGCAGCTAGATTCTACTGTATGGCCTTATGTTTGTCTACTAGAGCTTGCATAACCCAAATAATACACATATTTAATAAGTTTGCTAACCTTACTGTAGTATGAGCTCTATAACTGTAGGGTGGCAGTATGGTTGCATGCTTGAGAGTGCCTGCTTAGTAGTCAGATACACTGACTTAAAGTCTCAGTTCTGATTGACACTGCTTTATGACATTAGGAAAATTACTTACTCTCTTTCAGCTTCCCTTTACTCATCTGTAAAATGGGGGTACTGATTGTTCTTATTTTACAGAGCTGATGTGAGGATTGACTTATTCTAGATAAAGGATTTACTCATATTCTAGGCACATAGTGAGTGCTATGTCTATTTTAGCTATTATTATTAGGGATACTCACTAGAAGTCCAATGTGCCATCCATGGCACGTGTTATTAGGGACAGTGTCTGATTCACTTCTTCATCCCAGGATCTAATATAATATCTGGAGCATAGTGTGGATGCAGCACATGCTTACTGAATAAAGAAATGAATTTGGTCATAAATAAGAGAAGAATCTGAGATTGTATCATTATCACTTAAGAAGAAATTAAAAGAGCTAGGAAGTACTTCGTCTTTTAGATATAACCAAAGTTCTCTGCCATATTTTAAAACTGAGAAAAAATACTACTATAACAGATTTCTCTGTTTTAACTATAGTCATACTCAACAATAATACATACTGGCATTAACATTTTTCTTTCTGTGAGAGTAATTTCTCAAGTACCATCTCAGATATTCCTCCCATATGATCTATACTAGAGTCCCAGATACTAGTATAAGTAAATTAATGTAATAAGGGCATTAATAACATAGTGTCCATTTGGTTTTATGCCTGTCTGAAGTTCTACTACATAAATATCAAGATTTTGCAACAGTTCAATAACTAAGAATGATACCAAGATCTTTATTTAGAACCCCTAAAATGTAGCTGAGCATAGTGATACAAGTCTGTAATCTCAGCATTCAAACTGAGGCAGGAGTTTAGTGGTGAGTACCAGGCCAGTTAGAGCTACATAACGGGTTCAAGTCCAGGATGGACTACATAGCAAAACTTTATCTCAGACATCCAAAAATAACATCAACACAAAAAACACTAAAATTTGACTTGCACACTTGTTTCTTTCATTTCACAAATATGTGGTGTGCTTACTCGCAATAAGGCATCATGATAAACATTATGGAAAATCAAACATAAAGAAGATTTGGTCTGCACACAGTCAGTTAGTATATCCGGGACTTCCGCACATTTTGTAGCATTCTCCAGACAACAGTACCACTACTGATCAAAGGATTAAAAATAACATTTTATTTAAATGTTATTTTTATCACTCTACATTTTCACAGATAATATGCTATATACCATTCTTCTAGGCAAAAATAACAAATATGTAAAATGTGAATATTGTTTTACTCCTTTTTTCCTAGACTGTTTTGGAAGTTGCTGACAGTTCGGGTACAGGGTCTGAGATTATATGAAGTGCCCCATGTCCTGAGTAGTACAAAAGTTTCCCGGTTGGTCTAGCACTTCTGTTTGAAGATTATTCTGTTAGAAAGAGCTACTTATTCAACATGCAGCCTCTCCATATGAATCCACACAATGAAACTAATTTCTGCAGTGGGTTAAG
The DNA here is from genome assembly GCA_004027595.1 of Dinomys branickii. Lineage (NCBI taxonomy): Eukaryota > Metazoa > Chordata > Mammalia > Rodentia > Dinomyidae > Dinomys > Dinomys branickii. The sequence goes on along the minus strand of PVLD010027460.1, from coordinate 17,438 downwards.
TAGCAAATGAATTTGATATATTAGGGCTATTTTGTTTTTATGTAGATTTGCAAAGCATCGTATCAGGCAAAGAACCATAAAAATTACTGAAGCTGTTAGAATCTGATAAACTTTCAAGTTTCTTTACATATAAGATTTTGAACATTCACATAACCTAATAAGTACAGCAATTTATTAATAAACACATTAAGAAAAATCATCTCTGATACTTATTACTTTTTAAAGAATGGGCTCCACTTGGAGTCTATTTGTTTGGTTTTTGACACATAATAACAAGTTAATGATGAGTATATTTAACAGTTACTATTAGGCACCACCCTGAAAGGGCTTTTGTTAACTTTTTGTTTTGAAATAATTTCAACTTCGCATAAAATTTGATAGTATCAAGAACTCTGACACGCCCTTCACCCAACTAAAACAACTGTTAACACTTGGCTTTGCTTTATCATTCTCTCTCTCCCTATATACGTTTTTCTCTGAGACATTTGGGAGAGAGTGACAACCATAATACCCTTGCGCCCTTTTTCCTTCAGTCAGATTTTATTGGTATGTTTTATACATAAGGATGGCATTCATCATAAAGAATTTGTACCTATACAAGATATAACTTGGTTCTTCTTTTTCCCATTCCCCTACTCTCCCTTCAGCCCCTCCTCCCCTCCCATTTACGAAAGCTATTTCCATTTTTTCTTTATTTTCTCACCTTTTTTTTACTTTTCCCTTCTTTCCTTTCCCCTCCCCCTTCCTTGGTCTCCTCCCCATTTGAACAAAAAACACTTCTAACCCTTGACTAACAGTTCAGTGTATATTTCTGAAGACCAAAGACATCCTATTACCTAATCATAGAATAATTATGTGCAATGCTATTGTCTTTTAGCCAATATTTAAATATTGTTAATTGCTGCAATTTTGAAATGCCTTTTTCTAACTAGTATTGAAATAGAAGCTTTCATATCTAGGCATCTCAAATATTTTAGGAGCATCAGAATTAATATATTAAGTGATTTCTTTTATATATGCTTGTACTTTTTGCAGTTTTATTTTTCAGAATTGTAGATGTCATTAAGTGTAACTGTTGTTTTGTCTTATAATCTCTCTTATTCTGAAGCTGCATATCTATGTATTCTTGATGCTTCAGCTAGTCAATCTTCGTTACTAAGAGAATGTTCAGATAAATATAGCCATTCTTTATTGTTTTCTTTAATATGTGTTCATTGGGGAAAACATTATATGATTCTTTATTTAAATCTTAACCATTTTTCAGATATTGGTCACATCTTGCTAGATGAAGTGATTATTGGCCAGGCATGATGGCACATGCCTGTGATCCCAGAACTCAGGAGGCTGAGGGAGGAGGGTCTGAGTCCAGTGGCAGCCTGGGCTACAGAGTGAGTTCCAACCCAATTTGGATTACATAATGACACCCTGTCTCAAAAAATAAAGAAGTTATTATCTAGATAGTCTGGCACATTTTTTGCCTTATCTCTTTAATACTTACTATGGAAATGAGATATTAAATTGATTAAGATATTGTGACATACTTGAGAAAATACAATAAAAGGTAAGAAGCGGAAATTAATCCATAAGTTGCATTATCTATGAAATTGAAAATTATGTTCCACAACTAGGCATATAAAGATGACAAAATTGCTTTAGTGAGGAATAAGACACTCTTTGTCCAGTAACAGCAGGAGAAACTGACTCTGTTCATCACACTTCCATCCCTGGCATAACAGAAATCAAAACCTACTTCTCCTAATAACTAGCCTAATAGTTTTTTCTACTATGTATACAGATTTCTGGTGTAAAGAGAATTAATATAAATCAGTTTTTGCATGTAGTTGTACAAGTGTAGAAATGGGTGTATCACTAAGAGCTGTTTCTAAATCTTAAAAACGAGAGAAGTAGGACAATAGCATGTAATCAGTAGATAAGCAGCTACTAAAAATGTTCAATCTGAAACCTAATGAAATGCTATGCTGTCTCTGCTATGTAGAATTGTAGGGCCAGATTTTCATATCTCTTGCTAAGATATTGAATTATTTTTCAAATAATTCCAGATATGTAATTTTAATGATAGCTTTAATGAGAATATATTTTCAATGTTCCTTTTAGTGTTTGAGACAGTTTTCCTTATGAATATTAACAGCGTTAACACCTTTTCTTCCATACCATTTTGATAAGTAACAATTATTTTTCTTCTCTACCAGGGGTTAACAAACTATTTCTGTAAAAGAACAAATTGTAAATATTTTAGACTTTGCAGGCCCCTTGCAGCTACTCAGCCTTGCCTTTGTAGATTGAAGGCAGCCATGTGTGATATATAAATGAATAAGTATGGCTGTTTGCCAGTAAACTTTATAGAAATAAGCAGCGACCTGAAACCATAATATTCCTAGCCTACATGTGTAAATAAATCTCAACTCTGGCTGTTCATCAAAATTTCTTGAGGAGCTTTAAAGAACCAATACCACCCCTCTCAAAAATTGTGAACTGGTCATTCTTGAAGGGGACTAAGAAATTGGTATTTCTTTAAAACTCCTTCGTAGATTCCAACATAAAGCCAAGATTAAGAAGTATGGATTTAGGATCATTGAAAGTTACCTACATCAAACTGATTAATGATCTTTAGAAGGAAAAAACTGGCATAAGCCATATGGCCATAAACCATACTCCACACAAAAGATGCAAACATATATAATATATAGTTCTAATCTTTAAAAATTAATCTCAGGCAGTTATAGATATGGAAAATGAACCAATTACAGTAAAATTTTAAAAATGAATGACAATATACAGTAAAAAGTTTGATACACAATAGGAAAGGAACTGAACAGAAATATATTTGAAGGAAGAATGAGCAAACGAGTTTGCAATGGCTGGATAGGAGGAAGTGCAATCGGGGCTTAGGCAAATAACAGGATATTTAAATCTTATGAGCGATATAAATGGGAAGAGTACATAGTGAGGAGGAGAGTTCGTTTGGAAGAGGATAGGGACTTATGCTGCCATCACGGCCTTTTAGATGTTTGTGTTGAAAAACAAATGTTTGGTAATTTATCCCGGTTTCCTTTTTATATAAACATTTAGTTTAAAATTAGAGAAACTACGATGCAACTGTTTGAAATGGAAACATATAAAGATGAAAATTCTATCTCTAAAACAAAGGCTACATTATTTGTTAGTAATGTATGACTTTTTAATAATTGTCATTTAATACAGGCATATTATTATGCCTTTTACAAAATAGTACTCCAAGGGGCTGGGGATATAGCTCAGTGGAATAAGCGCTTGCCTAGCAAGCGCAGGGTCCTGAGTTCGATCCCCAGTACCGCAAAAAAAAATAAATAAATAAATAAATAAATAAATAAAAATAAAACAAAATAGTACTCCAAGGGCATACCTAAATAATAAATCTTTTAAATCTTGACATTTTCAGACAATATTGCTTCAGGAGGTGGCAATGATAGTAGCAAGTACATTTGTTTGTTTTTCCCCCAGAGTAGAAATTATGTAATTAGAAATCCCAGCATGACAGAACTGTAAGCAACCTGGAGTACAATCATATGACACTATGACTATAAAATGCAAATTTTATTTGTAAAATTGCAAATGAATTTTTAGAAGCAAAGTAATATTATAAAATACAGGATTTTTGTTTCTGTATGAATAGAATGACAGTCACAACAGCAGAGTAAATGTTTCAGTCACATGGCTAGTAGTAAGCAGGACTAGAAAATAAGTATCATCCTGGTTTCATCATTTCTTGAAACATAGCAAGTTCTTAGAAAAATACAGCTAGCATAAAATGAAGCAGAAAGCTCATAAACCTTTTAACTCAAAAGAATCAAGTCAGGTTTTAAGTATTCCCACAAAGAAAGTATCAAGCATGCATCATTTTTCAGGTACATCCTAGCAAACACTAAAGGAATATTATGTGGGTCCAAAGTTTTGTGGAGAATATACGAAGAGGGCATATTCTCTTAACTCATTTCTTGCTACCACTGTAAACACAGTATAATCAAAACTCAACAAGAACCATATGAAAAAGGAAAATTTTAGGCTAGCTTCAGCCATGATAGGTAGATAGATAGATAGATAGATAGATAGATAGATAGATAGATAGATATAGATAGATACTCTGAATAGAATTTTAGCAAATAGAATTCAGATCTATGTCAAAAAAAAAAGGTCATGCACTGTAATGACCTTGCATTTTTCCAACAGCAATGCAAAAAGTTTTCCCTGTAAGAAACACTAAAAGAAATGGTTACAATGTATGCCATTCATTAATTTAGAGTAGAAAACTGTAAGAGAAGGAAACTTCCTTAACCTGATAAAGGCTACTTACAAAACGAAAACAGAACAGCAAACCCAATTCTTAAAAAAAAGTTTATAAAAACTCCATTTTAAGACAAAAATGCTAGTGAGGATGTGGAGAAAAAGGAACTCATCCACTTTTGGTGGAAATGTAAATTAGTACAGTCACTATGGAAAACAGTATGGAAGCTTCTCAGAAACCAAAACATAGAACCACATTATAATCCAGCTAATGAAGTAAGGATACAAAGTTGCCTGTATGGTCATGTTCCTTGTGGCATTATTCCCAATAACTAATAGGGGCAGTCAGCCTAGGTGTGAGTGATATATACTCACTGTGTCTATATATAATATGTGTATGTATTATTCAGCTATAAAAATGAAATCCTGTCATTTGCGGTAAAATTGGATGGAATTGGAGGACATAATAAGGGTAACATATGCAAAATAAGCCAGACACAGAAATACAAGTATCACATTTCTCATCTGTGGAAACTAAAACAATTTAAAAGTGGACCTAAAAGCAGAATAGTGATGTGAGCAGGACAGAAGCCACTTTAGGCTTTTATCTGATTCTAAATTTCCAAAGTCTAAACTAGCTTATGATAACCATACAACAGGTGTGCCTGTGTGATAAAATTGTGTGTTAAGCATCTAATGTGATAACCAATGGCCTGCATGCTAAAAAAAACTTACCTTGTGAGCTCTTTTTTAGAAACTTACAAAAATACATTTTCTAAAAAATATATTTTTACCATAAAGAAAAATATAACTTTACCACCCTAGGATTAGCACACATGATTTGTACACCACTAGAAGATTAGCACACGTTGTTTGTATCAAACTCCAAAGTCCCCATGGCATAAAAGAGGAAGCCACGGGCTGCTCTTTGGCTCAGTCTTCTGGCTGCATGCTTGTGCACTCTGCCCCAGGTACTGCTCTGCTCCTTGCAGAGCTTTCCCTCAGCTCTGCAACTGTCTGTGACCATCATTCTGCTTGTCTGGAACACCCACCCAGCTGGCTCCCCAGCTGCACTGGCCTCAAGAATACTGTGAGTTCCAGTGCTCAGTCTCCATATCACTGCGAGTTCCAGTGCTGCACACTGGGCCCCCTGTTTTCTCGCAGCATGTTGGCCTGGTAAAGAAAGATCCTGCACCATCTGCACAGCCTCCAGCATCCAGCTTATGCCAGGGGTGAGATTCTCTCTGTTTTTCTGTGAATGTGGTAAATACTTAATAAACCACTTCATGTGGGAGATTCTTGGACTCTTGAGATCTTTGTTTGGCAGAGGTGCTAATTCACTTTGGCTCCTCTCAGCACAGGGTGGCCTAACTCAGAGGACCCTTTGGTCTCAAGAGAGGCCTCTGTGTGTTCTCAAGTGATTATCAAGAACTGGGAAACATGCAGGATGGAGGTGGTGAAAGGATGGTGGGTGGATATGATATATACATTGTGAATATACCACACGGAATCCTACTGATAGGTATAATTAATATTAATATATGGTAATGAAAAAAACTTGAAAATAGGAAACATGGATGCCTGCTATTATTACTTCTACTTAATGCTTTACTGACTATCTTAACCAGTGTGAGAAGATAAAAAATACACTAAAACTGACCATTTTAAAGGAAAGTACAAAACTTTCATTAATCACAACTTAAATTACAATACCTTGGTTTATGAACTTAATTTGTCCTGTGATTCTGGGAGACACGGCCGTGGTCATGTTCGTTGCCAAATGTGGAGGTCACAAACAGAAGCAAAATTTGGTTAAAGGCTTCTGTTCAGGGACCAAATTGTTCCAGAACAGAAGCGTTTGTGAACCAAGGTGTTACTTTATTTCTACCCGGAAAGTTCAAAATATTAACAAGTGAGATATTTGCAAAGCTAGCCATGAGATCACTACAGAAGTCAACTAATTTTGTACATTCCAATAACAGTCAAAAATTATAATTAAAAAGTACCATTCAGCAATAACTACAATGTATCTAGGAATAAATTAACAAAAATTATGTAGGATCTGTTGGAAGATGATTATGACAGATTGTTGAAAGACCTTAAGAAAGCCCTAAATGAGGAATATCCCATATTCATAGGTAGTAGGTCAGCCTCGATTTCATAAATATGTGAAATCTTCCCAAATTTGCCTATAGATTCAGTGCTATTCCAACAGATTTATTTTTCTAGAACTGACAAGCTTATTGTAACATACAAATGGGTGTATGTAACTGCTAAGAATAATCAAGGCACTTCTGAAGAACAAGAATAGGGCATAAATAGAGAGAAAGGACTTATTCTATAATATCAAGAATTCTTCTAAAGCCATATCTATAGTGTTGGTGACAATGTAGTATTTGTATAGAGAAATTCACCAGTGCATCACAGTACAGAGAAAAAGCCCTAAACCCAGAATTTTGATGTATGATAGATGTTCTATACAGATTATCAAGCAAGGAAGAACTATTCATTAAATAATGTTCAGATAATTGATTACACACATGGGAAAATGATTATATCCCTACATCATACTGTTTAAAAATCAATTCTAGATACCACTACTACTTGTATATGGAGGGAAAAACTTTTAGAAGATTTTATAGAAACCGACCCAGAGTGTGACCTTGGAATAAGGAAGGATTTCTTGAAGAAGGTACAAAAAGTAGTTGCCATAAAAGATATATTAATAAACCTAACTACAGTAAACATAGGACATGTCCCCATCAAAGGCACCACGAAAAGAACTGAAAAACAAGCTGCAGGCAAGTGAAGATACTGCAGCTACATCATGAACTGAGAATTAATTTCAACTATCACAAATTAATAAGAAAAAGACAATCCAATATAAAAATGAACAGAGGACACAAATGGGCATTTCATAGATGAGGATGTGTGTATGAGCCATAAGTGTATAAAATGTTGTCCAACATAATTAGTAATAATGGACATGGAAAATAAGATCACAATAAATCATCATGTCATTAGATTGATCAAAAATAAGAAATTAAAAGTGTCAGAATTAGGAAAGGGTGTTATTAACTGGAACTCTCACATATTCCTGATAGAAATATAACTAGGTCCATTAGTTAAAATAATTTGAGACTACCCTGTAGAATTAAACATTTACCTATAATACAGACGAGGGTCTCCACTTCTAGGTGTAATGCCTCAGTATAACTCTTGCCTGTGTGAGCAGGAAGACATATACAAAAATGTTCATAACAACTCTGTAATAACAAAAAGCTGGAAATAAACAATATATCCATCAACATAATAATGAATAAATTATAATAGTTTATCACACTGGAACATTATTCAGTCATGAAAATGAAAAAAACTAGTACATACAACTATATACATAAATTTTAGTAACAATTTTGAGTGGAAAAAAAGTAGCTAATAATTTGACACCATTCACATAAACTTCAAAAATCATACAACAGTGTTTTTTGTGAGCAAAAATATGTAAGTGATAAAACCTTTTGTAAAATAAGGTAATAAAACCCAAAATTCAAATATGGTTAAGCTTTGTTCAGGAGACAAGTGGATGTTATATGCGACAGAAGACCATTGATAATGGTCTGTTTTTTAGGCGTAGTGGTGGTAACAAAAGTGTTCAGTGCAATTTAAACACATATATTCCTTAGTATATATTAAATATATTAAAGTTACATATTTGCTTTTCAAAATTCTGTCTAGATCTTCAGGCTCCTCCAACTAATATATTCCAGAAAAGCAAATGAAGCCAGAACAGTTTGGCAACCCTAAATCGCTGATGTATCACGAGGTAAAATAGCTTCTTTTAAAATGTCTTAAGTATCAATTTTCAAATATTAGTTCCTGAAAAGTAATGCATTACTATTTGCCTAAAATCTACCCAAAATGATGCTTTAGCAATTATACAGATGTACAGTTTCATACTCGTTACTCTAGACTGGTTTTTCACAGTTTAAAATGCAATATGTTTTTAATAATTTTCTTTTCTAGATCAGAACTAGATAATTTGCCAAAAAAATCATACCTGTTGAAAGATATGTTAGTTCTTGTTGAAAGGGTACAAAGGTCAACAAAGAAAGGTAAGTTTTTAAATTTGAAAATGTTAAATTCTGCTTCAGTGAGTACTCTTATACTCATACCTATATACTGCAATAAGCTAACTTTGTCTATTTTCATATTCTATCCATGAAGAAATCCATGAAGAGTTTTGGTCATATTGCTGGATTCACATTGCTGATGGGACTTTTTGAGCAATTATTTATAGTGGAATTATTTCCTCCATCACAGCCAGAAATCTTTGAAAATATTTACGTAAGTACTGAATTCTTTTTACTTTATTATGTTTTGTTGTGCATGTTAATATTACTTAATAATAGGGTTTGTTTCAGCAAACTGGTACCTGCATTAAACATGTCTTAATAAATTCATAATATTTGTATTTTTATTTAGGGGAGTAGGAGTATTAATTTAAAAAGTGATTGAATACGCTGACTTGTGGAAGTGACATGATATTGAGTTAGCAAACTCAAACAGTCTCATAGCATGTTTAAATCATTTCTATATCAATATTATATTTAGTATTATAGATATTAACCACCTAGTGGTTGTCTGTTTAAAACTATATTGGAATTTACATCATTCTTTTCAAAAAATAGCTTTTTTAATCAATTCTTACTGTTAAAATTTTATACATAACAAAAGTTTAGTATTCAGTAAAAGTAAAATATGGACAGTCAATTCCCTTTGTAGCCATTTGGAAATTGACTGAGTAGATCCATTAAAGATATCAAAGACTATTAATGCATCATTTGTTGATAAATAATGATATGCATACTGTCATTTAGTTGCATAATAACATGTACTTAAGTAACGACAATGGTATGATACTGTCTCAGTATTAAATTAATATTAGGTAGGTGGTGTTATACCCGTTGGGCAATATTTTGTCTACTTGGGCAAACTTTTTCCTCTGCACTCATTCAGATTTAAAGGTTTTTCCCCACTAGTTCTAGTCACTTGAAAATATTTTAAAGATGCCCTATTATATATCTCATATGACAGGACAGGCTAGTCCTCAGATTCATATATATATATATATATTTACTTTTCAATAAGTTTAGTAATTTCAGTGAATATTATTTGAATTGCCAGCATAAAGTAAGATATACTGTGCTATTTTATTATCATTGCTTGCCAACATTTGGGAATGTCCCAGGATTTACTGCTGCTAATTTTTTAAACTAGCAATAAGGCAGAAACTGTAGAACATTAGGACACTTAGAGACCATATACATGGCTGTGCTGATAACCCTCTCTTCACTGTACAAACACTATGACATGCATCTTCTTCATTAGATTCCACTCCTGGCTGTGAGAAAAATTGTTTTATTGTATCTGAATATAACAGAACTTTACCCCAATTTTAGAGGGATGAGACCAAAAGTTTTGGCCATAACTAAGGACTGGGTTTCCAAGGCCAGTGGGCTATGGTCTTTCATATGACTTCTTCAGGGGTATGCATGATTGGTAGTGATGACCTGTATGCTTTGTGGTAGAGTCTTTCTCTATCTGCAGCCACTTTAAACAACTAGCTGATAGAAGTTTGGGGGTACAGATTTCCCACAGAAAACTTAACAAGCATGCATGTTCTATTTCTTGTGATAATGTTAAATGTATCTTTCAAAGAAAAATATGCATGGACCTTGCTGAAATGTATTCTAGCACAATAATTAACAATAGTGTCAATCTAGTTCATTCTTTTTGATCAAAAGGGAAAGAAAAAATCAGGAAGCATAATCCGGAGTCGTCTGTAATGGTGCTACAACCCTTTGGTAGTATGGCATTATTATTAAATCATGTAAAGAACTAAGGGGAGCTCATAATGTGTGTTGATCACGTACCAGGTGAATATAGCTATTATGTCATTTTGTACTCCCACTTACCTTTTAGAGAGTTAACTTCGTTACACATTTTCAGATGAGAAAGCAAAGATCCAAAAGGGGTAAGATATTTCCTGGATGTCAGACAGCTTGTTAGATCGCTCAGATTTTCAAGGTCATGAAATTAGAATTAGAAGTTTTTTATTTTTATTGTTGTGAGAACACACCATGAGATCTACTTTTCAAACACATTTTATTTTACTTTTACTGGTATATGTTTGTGATACATAATAATTACAATCTTGGGGACCTGGTGTATCCCACCCTAAATATTTACTTCCGCATGTCCTCCCCATCCTTTTCTCTCTTGCCATCCCAGATCCCCATCCCATCTCCACGAAGTCTGCCTCCCTGTTTCCTACCATCTCTCATTTTGCTCTTTAAATTATTCATATTTTGGGTCTATCATTTTTAGAAGTTTCTTGGATTTTGTTATATTGGTACCTTTAGCCATTGATATTCATGTTATGCAGTTTTTGAAATAAAGGAAAAGTAGTATAAATTAATAGTCTTAGCATTTTGAGCAAATTTCCTTGATTTTCATTGCTACAGAATGAAGAACTAATGAATAGGAAATACAGCAAATGAATTTATAGTTATGCTCTAGAAGAAGTTTTTTGTATGATTACAAGAATTTACATCTGTTTCTTCATTTTCTAGTTTCTAAGATGAAAACTTTTGGGGTTAATGAGTTAAAACTGAACAAGTTTGGATTAATGAAAGTTTCATAGCTAAATAAAAACTGATAGCTTTCAAAAATAGCGGAAATCTGAAGACATTATGACCTAATTTTTCTGAGATTCTTTGTAGCTTAGCAAGTAGCTTAGCAAGATGAAGAGAAAATAAATGAGTAATATAAGCCCTGTCATTGAGCCTTGAAGTCTAATGAAGATAAATACGTGAAAGGTATAAAATATTTTCAGAAGCAAATACAAATTACTCTTCTATGTCCTGGTGAAAAGAGTCAAGTAATATGGGGTTAAGTGTTAGACTGACAAAATCAGTGAAAATATGATGGAGAAACTAAGGGTTTCTTTTTCCTCTGTAAGAAATAGCTATTCATAAGCAGTTGTGTGCCAAGTTAGAATGGTTTGTGCACTCCTCAGCTGTGGAACAAGCAAGTGACTTGAGTTACATGTAGCATTGCTCTGGCCCTGGGAAAGCATTCTGATAAAAAGTGGGCAAGTGTCAGATCCTCAGTGGCGCATGTGTAGTGAGAGGAGAGCCATCAGCAATATCATCCTGGAGCTCATTAAAAATGCAGTGTCGGATGGCTAACGTAGCTGCACTACTGACTTCTGTCGCTTTATTGTAAGGAACAGTTAATGAGTAGTTGTTTGATCAATCTTGCATGTGTCTATTTGTTTTCCTGAGTATACATTTTGAAGTTATCAATATGTAGTTCAACAACCTTTGTTAATTCCCTGTCACCTTGTCTGTAATTCAGTTTTGACTGTACCGTTCTTGTGCTACTTTGTAAGTGGCTGTCTGTTTGTTAATATGTTTTTGTTCTTTTACTTTTAAAATTAAAAAAAAAGAAATGCAGAGTGTCAGGCCCATTCTGGACCACTGAATGTGAATTTTTATTTTTTAATGAATTCTGTTATTCCTATATTCTTTGACATTTAAGAAGCAATGTGTTAGATCCTAACTTCCTATGTACTCTTTGAAATGCACAAGTAATTTCATAAGTGCTTTCATTTTCTACAGTTACATACTTTGTGTGCACAGTTGAAAGTTGTCAGAAATGACACCCAAATACCTAAACTGCTGGATTTTATCAGTGCAATTGAAAGTCAAGTGTTTATTACTGGTGCTTTCTTTGTGTATTTTTAGTGGAAATGTAACCGTTTCTTTTTACTAAATGTAATACTTTCTTTTCACTAAAACCCTTTAGTATATATTTACTTTTACATTTAGCATCTCCTTTATCATTATATTTTCACAAAGAATACTTGGCCTATGAAATATGTGACTTCATCCCTCCTCAGCCTTTTGCCTAAGATCAAGTGAAATATATGGCTTCTAACTTACTTCTGATTGAGGAAATGATTTTGTAATTTATTGAAGAACTGTATTTGTATTCTTCAGTTAGTATTAATGCTTGCTTGATGTAAAATATGGATAATCCTAAAATACTTACAAGACTGAAGATTGTTAGGCCCAGTATCATAATACAGATTAACATTAATTTCAAATTATACTAAATAAAACAAAAAGGTATCAAATTTGGCCTCAAGATCTCAGATTTTATCTATATTAAGAAGAGTCTCACTACTTGTCCATGAGTAGACCCTCCGAATGTATGAGTTGCAGCTCCATAAATTCAATGAAATTCAGATCAAAAATATTTAAAAAATTACTTCTGTGCTAAACATGTACAGACTTTCCTCCTGTCATGATTCCATAAGCAATGTTATATTACTGCTATTTGCATGGCATTTACACAGTATTAAGTATTATAACTAATCTAGAGATAGTTCAGATTATATGTGAGTGTGTAAGACACATGCAAATACTGTGACATTTTACATAAAGGTCTTGAAAATCCACAGATTTTGGTATCTACAGGGGTTCTGGAATTACCCCCCCCCAAAATACTGAAGGACAGCTGTACATTGTTTTTTGTCTGTTGCTCCAAAACAAGTTTCCAAATGAGAAAATGAGACAGTTGTGTGGAATGAGATGTTTATCAGTATGCTACCATGTTCCTAATTTTAAAATTATCAAAGAAGAGTTCTAGAAGAGCTGTGACAAATCTTTTCAATATTTCAATTTATAAATAGTAACAAAATCATACGTAAATATGCCACTCTTACGTATGCCTTAAGAACTTGAACTTAAGTCCTGAGCTACATTCATAGATAGTAGTTCTTATGTAATGCCGTATTTTCTGGCTAATATTATAAAATCAGAGTTTTCAGAAGATGCCAACCGCTTGGATTGTAAGAAAGTTTATTAGTTTTTCTTTTTCCTGCTGTTTGTAGCTTCTTGTGGATAGTTGCCTTTTAGTCTACTTAAACTCGAATGTGTCTGATTTTCTTAGGATTCATTTACTGTCTTTGGATAATTATGTACTACAGAGTAAACCTGACTTCTTTTTCTTGGTGATATTGCAGATTGTTCTAATAGTGAATTTCATACTAAAAAAGGTCTATATAGTTTATTATAGAGAACTTTTTATTTCTTTTTTATTCATTACCTTTCTTGCAAGGAGGTCATAGAGGCCAGCCATATATCTATAATACAAGGTGAAAAAAAACTTTATTCAGAATACTAGGACAAAGACCAATGCTGGAGAAATGAATAATACTATTATTAGTACATATTACCCCTACCCACCAGTGCCAGAAATATTTTCCAAGTATAGTAATTCTGTTAAAAAGTACCTAATGAAATTGATAGTTTTTTCATAATTGGGTCTATATGCTACACATGTAGTACATGCTATTTCAATTAGTCACCTTTATTGTTTACCTTTATGGGAGTGAACCTAAGTGTACACCTTACAATATATACTGTGTCTCCTAAATGTTAATGTTTTTATTATATTAGATTGGAAGAAAAGAGAAAATGTAGAAGATAACTAGCTGGGGATAGCTTGATTTAATGTCATTGAGATCATACCTAACTTAGGTAGATCTCAACTCCCATTATACAAAAAGACTAACAATATTTGAAAGAGATACTACACAATTTGGTATCCAGATATTCACAACTGTATTATGCGACTCTTGAGGGATGATATACACTATGGTGAATGTAATTGTAATGTAACCATTAATTATGGTTAATGTAATTAAGATATACACTATGGTTAATGTATTTGAATGCTACATTTAAATAAAAGTGACACCAAAATAAATAAGAAGCTGAATTTAAAAATGAAGTTCCCATAAAAGGCCTAATATTAATTTACTTTTAGTAGAATTAGTAAGCAATAATTGAGGAGTTTAACATAAGCATATTCTTTGTAAAAGCTATGACATAAGCACATGACTTGGAAAAATTTTTTGAAATGCTAACCTATTGTCATCTAAATATCGGCATCCTCTTGTACATCATATGGTAGCAATATTTTTTATTGTTGAAATAATTTAAATGTTTTTTCATATAGCGATCAGGTAATACTGTTTGAAATATGATATATAAATTATATTCAACATGCAAAATTTGTTACATATGAAGACTTCAGACAGGAAACCCATGTCACAATTTAACTGGTAGTTATATTTTGCTTATTTTGCATCAGTTATATTAAAGGATGCCAAATGTAAACATAAAATCTCACAAACAATATAGCAAGTTAATCATTCCATATTGTGACATTACGATGCAGTCTAATTCTTATCATTTTGGTTCTTTAAAACTTACAATTTCCTTGGAATTACTCTTTTGCAGTGAGCTGCTCTTGACAGATATGAGTAAAAGTGAGGAGAGAGATGGAAAACTTGCAGTATAGGGAACAAAAGCACACTGTAGTTCAGGGAATAATTATTGTTCTAAACTATATTCCCTACAGCTGTACAACTGAAAGTGCCTCAGAATCAGAAACACTTTAGGTATGACGCCGGAAAACTAACAATGTAGCTCTGAAAGCACTGTGATAATAATTACAATTGGTACCTTGTGCATTATATATTGACTCTTAGTGATAAAAGCCTAAAGTGAAAATGTTTAGTTATTGTTTGTTCCCCTTTTCTGTCATTGATTTTGTGTCAGAGGGGACTAAAGGTCCTCTGACATTTGCCAAAGCCTTCAAAACTTGTTTTTACTTTCTTCACAATTTGTGCCATCATGAATGTCTTAAACTTCTAGGTGGTAAATACAACTAAATTGTTTCCCTAACTTTTGTCTAGGCTAAAACTAAAGGAAAGTTTCTATGGGAAACTTTTACCTCGATATCTGTCGTGGTAGTCTTACTCAGGTTTAATTAAAGATAGATAAAGGTAGGAAAATGGCCTAGGAATCAGCCCTTCTGGTATAGTCAAGACAAGTTCATTTTTCCTGTGACTAAAGGAAAGTTTCTATGGGAAACTTTTACCTCGATATCTGTCGTGGTAGTCTTACTCAGGTTTAATTAAAGATAGATAAAGGTAGGAAAATGGCCTAGGAATCAGCCCTTCTGGTATAGTCAAGACAAGTTCATTTTTCCTGTGAGTTCACCTTTTTAAAAACTATGTCTAGGATTATTACTATCCTTATGGAAACATACATTTAATCTAAAACTTTTAAATTCTACTCCTATAAGACTTGTCTTTAAATAGTATTAGATAATATTTAATCCACTTTATAAAAATGTCATAATTTCAAAGTTTTGCCCAACTCTTAAGATTATGAAAAAAATGAATAAATTAAAATTATATAGTCTTTTATAAGAAATTATTTTGTGAATTAGCTTTAAAATGGTTTCTCTAAATTGTTGGTTTTAGAATGTTGACCAACCCTCAACATCTCAAGCACTTAGAAGAAAAAGTCATAGTCAGAGAAGAAATAGTAGCATCAAGACAATGGGCCTATAAGTTCTCACTTCCATTTTACTATATCCAAAGCATAATTTTTCCTTTGATTTATCTCATCCCTGTAAAATAAGCAATTATTGCAGAAGCTGTATTAGTTTGCTAGAGTTACCATAACTCAGTCCCACAACTAAGGAGCCTAAGCACAGAAATTCATTGTTTCACAGGTCTAGAAGCTGGAGTCCAAGATCAAGATGTTGTCAGGTTTGCTTTCTTCTAAGGGGTATAAAGACAAATCTGCTTCATATTTTCCCCCTAGCTTCTATTAATTTACTGGTAATCTTTGGCATTTCTTAACTTGTAGAAGCATCATATATCAATTTCCTTTTTCTTTTCTACGTAGTTCAGGCTGGCTCACTATGTAGCCCAGACTGGCCTCAAACTCTCACTGATTCTCCTGTTTCAGTCTCCCTAGTGCTGCAATTACGGATAATACTGCGCCATACCTGGCTTCATACCAGTTTCTGCCTTTATTTTCACATGGGGTTCTTCCTGTGTACATGTCTGTGTCCATACTTCCCCTCTCTATAAGGACATCAGTGATACTGGATTAGGGCACACCTATACCAAGATGAGTTCATCTTGACCAATCACGTATGCAATGACCCTACTTCCAAATAAGGTCACATTCTGTGTCATGGAGGGTTAATTTCATCATATAAACTTGGGAAAGACAAAATTTAGTCCTTAGTATTCTGCCTACTCACCCCTCCAAAAATTCATGTCCTTCTCACAAGCAAGTTACATTCATTCTATCACCGTATCCTCAGAACTATTGCCCCATACCAGTGTCAACTCTAATCCCCAATCATAGCTAAATATCATCTATCTTGGTCATTTTTTATTGCTGGGACACAACACCCGACACCTGCAATTTAAAGAAAGGGGAGGTTTATTTTGGCTCACATTTCAGTAGTCTCAATCCTTGCATGATTGGCTGGCTCCAAGGCATGACAGAGAGGCACAGCAGACAGAAGGCAGAAAGAGATCAAGGACAGAATGATACATTTCCAGACCACACCCTCAGTGACCTTATACCCTCCTCCAACTCCAAACCTCATAGTTGCCTACAAACTCATAAGTGGACTAAAGCACTGGTAATTATCATGCCCCCATAAGCCAGTTACCTCCCAAAGCTCCACTTATGAGTGCATAACTCATGTTGCTTTGGGCAAACATCTAGATATAAATCTAATAACATCCAAATCACATATGGACGAGACTCAGGGTGACTCATCTGGGGGCAAAATTCTTTAACTGTAAACCTTAATTCTTTAAGCTGTAAACCATCATTCTGAGAGAAAGTGGGAGGACAAAGGTCATGGGTCTCAAGTTTTTTAACCCAAAACATAACAAAGAAAATTCCATTAGTGTTTTAAAGCTACAGAACTATCCTCCAGCTGAGGCTGTTTCCTTCAAGCCCACCATGGTAGGCACACTCTCTTAGCCCTACATGGTGGCCCCACACTGTGGAACCAAGGAGATGGTTCCAATCTCTGGAATTAAATATGTGACCCTGCCCTCCAGAGCCAAGAAAATAGTCCCACCCTTAGGGGTATTTTTGCCTTTTCTCAAAGAGTAACACTTATTTGCAGTGAAATATCTCTTTCAGCACATTTCCTCCCTATAGAACTCTCGTAGTCTGACAAACTTCCTTCATTTT
>PVLD010027459.1:0-20755 GCA_004027595.1 Dinomys branickii | reverse complement strand
TTATTCTTTCCTTTTGAGCAGTTGTTTTCCCTTTCACAATATCTATTGTACCTTTTATATTTTATTTATTCTTTCAGGTTCTCACCTAGGGAGACAATATGATGTTTACACATGTGAGCCTGATTTATTTCACTTATGAGTATGGTCTCTAGTTGTGACCATTTACCTATAAAAGCCTCAAGTTTATCTTTCTTTATAGCTGAGTAATATTCCATTATATAAAAATACCATATCTTTTTTATCCATTCCTCAGTTGATGGGCATTTGGGTTGTTTCCACAATTTAGCTATTACAAATTGCACTGCTATAAACATAGGGGCACATACGTTGCTGTGGTATGATATTACCAGTTCTTCTGGAAAAATACCCTAAAAGGAAATAGCTGGGTTGAGTGGGACCTCTGATCCTAGTTTACTGAGGAATTTCCAGACTGATTTCCATAGTGGCTCAGCATCATTTTTTCTTTTAATTTTTTCTTTTGTCTTATTTTTGTTTTGTCTTCTGTTTCTTGTTCTTCTCTATTATTGCTATCTTATTCTATTAATTTCCTTTTACTCCTTAATATGATCCTGTACCTCACTTTTCTTTTTTAATGTTTAATTTTTCAAATTTCATTTCTTCCATTTTGCCATTACCCAGCCCCTCTCTCTTTACTAGTATGAGCACTAAACTTTATTAATTTTTATACAGTTAACTCTATGCTATTACTATTAAATTCTTTTCTATTGGTAATGGATATATAGCTGCTGGATGTAGTAAGTATTTACTGTATGTCAATGTTTTGTTTGCCTCAGTCATCATACTGTAAATATAGATATCTTTTCTATGGTTAAGAGTGGCACATTATTGTTGCTGATGGTATGTAAATAGTCTATGGCCATACAATCCTGAATGTGCCCATCTTACCTGATGGTATGTAAATATACAGTTTGCCTTTGATGCTATTATTGTTGTTGATTTCCTCCTATTGCCAGAGTAGCATAGTTGTTGTTATTAATTGATTTTGTCTATGTCAGTATCTGGATTGTCTTTGTGTCACTTACAACACTGCAGTCTATTCCCAGAGAACTGGGTGTTGGGTCAATTACACTGCATCCTCTTCTCCCA
Organism: Dinomys branickii; assembly: GCA_004027595.1. Lineage (NCBI taxonomy): Eukaryota > Metazoa > Chordata > Mammalia > Rodentia > Dinomyidae > Dinomys > Dinomys branickii. Next base: position 19,648 of record PVLD010027459.1, on the reverse strand, counting down.
AATAAACAGGGATGGTTGGATCTTAGAATGGGTGAAAGACTTATAGTTAGCCAAATCCAGAGTGCATCACTAAAAAGAAGATACTAACTAAAGAGATCTCCAATCTTTCCATTAATGGACTTGCAAACACCAGGACAAAAAATAATTAAACATTAGAAATAAAGGCAAAAATTACCACCCCAAAACTCCCAATTCCCCCAAAACTGATCCATAGAGCATCAGTAGGAAGGAAATAAAAAACCAAATATCTGAATTATGTAAAATGATAAAAAAGATTTTAAAAAATCAAAGAAGATATAACTAAACAGATAATGAGTTAAATAAACAAAATGATCAGTGAGTTTACAGAAGACTCTAATAAAAAGCTAGCTGAACTAGCAAAATGATACAAAACATGAAAAACTAGTTTAGCACAGAATTAGAGTCCATCAAATGGTACCAAACCAAAATCTAGATTAAAACTTCTATTGAAAGATGGTCAGAAGTAACCAATGTGAGAACAAAGTGTCACAAGTAGATTATAAGGCTTATTTTAGTGACTACATATTCAGTAATACCTTAAAAGCAACAAGAGAACATGAAAAATGGATCCAACGGGAGTCTAGATATGCAATGACTAACCTAAGATTAATTGCATTTAGTAAATAGATCAGAAGACACTACAATTGGCACAAAAAACTGTGTTTACAGAAATTATTGTGGAACATTCTATAAATATCGAGAAAGAATTTGCCATACAAACAAGGAAGACATATAGAAGCCCAATCACCCATGATCAGAAAAGAATTTCTCCATGATACATCATAGTCAAAATTTCAGAAGTCCAATACAAGGACAGAATCTTAAATCTGTTAGAAAAAAAGCAACATTTAACTTATAAAAGTAAACCCATTAGAATTACAGCAGACTTCTCAAAGCAAATCTTAAAGGTTCGCAGGAGCTTAGAATGAAGTGTTTCAATTCCTAAAAGAAAACTTCCAACCCTGACTGATATATCCTGTAAAACTATCTGTCAAAATTAATGGAAAAATAAGCTGTTTCCATGACATTGAGCAATTTAAGAAATTCATGTCAACCAGAGTAGAACTCCAAAATTTTTCAAAGATATCCTAGAAAAAGACAATGATGCAAACAATGCTAAAACATTTAATGGAATGAATACACTATGCAGGGTGAGCAGTTAAGCAGAAGGAAAATAAAAGGGAATTAGCAAAAGGAATAAGTTAATAAATTTTATTAATAACTCTCAATGCAAATAGTCTCAGTTCCCCAATCCGAAGACACAGAATGGATTAAAAAACAAGACCCAACTGTGTGCTGTATACAAGAAACAGATTTAATCCAAAATTAACTTCACAGACTAAAAATTAAAGGATGGAAAGCAATATCCCAGGCAATAGGAACCTGAAAACAACCGAGACTAGTTATACTATTTTCAGACAGAGTGAACTTCAAGCCAAAACTGATCAGAAGAGGCAAAGAAGGTCACTACATATTGGTTAAGGGAACAATTCAATGAAAAGACATAAACATATATGCTCCAAACACTGGTACACTTAACTTCATTTAAAAAACCTACTGGACATAAACTACTGGACATAGTTTATCCAAACAGTGTGGCAGACTAGAGTGACACAGGATAGATTTGGTGTATATGGGTTCTTTGCCTCATTGCCCCCTTTCCAAAAGAGGATGCTGCAGTCTGAAAGCATTTTTTGCCAGCACACAAAAGGGACAAGTGACTTAGGACATGCTACCTCTACCTACCTGCCCATTTGTTCTCAGACTCTGAGCTGAAAAACATGCAACTGCTTCCTGTGTTGGGAGTCTTTAATGTTCAATCCTGAGCAGACCTGAGTCACCACTTCAAGGAGCCTGAAGTTTATCCCAAGCAAACTGGAAATTTATCTGGCAGGCACACAGAGCTAGCACTTGTGTGGTGTGAGTCTGTACTTAGCATCTAGACTCACTTCAACGTACACTGATTTCTCACTGCCCTGCTCCAATTCTAGACCGGCCAGAATCTGTCTAACATCTAACACCAGTCCTCAAGCAACCAGGGTTTACATGGGGATGTTCTAAGCACCCTGGGCACAGCAGAGTCCCTAACCTGCATTTGGCCAAAGCCCCAGACACAGTCCCTGATTAATATAATAGGCCAGTCCTCTGCCTGGTTAAGCAACAAGGATTAATGGCTGCCTATTCTCCCCAGTACTCTAGACACTCATGAGTACCCAGTGCTCTCCACCCTCACTGGGCTTGTAGAAATCTGCCCATATTAATCCTAGGCAAATTCCTTTCTCCTCTGAACATCTACAGGACTGAGGGTCAGGTCTCAGAGTATATAGGAGTCTCCACATATTGGGAGCCTGTCTTACAGACATTAGAAAATATATGTGGTAACCAGCATCACCTCCAACCAGAAGGAATCCGCAACAGGAGCCTCAAAGCATGGCCCCACACCGTCCCTGGTCTGGCTACCCAGCTTGAACAGCTGTCACAAACAGGGGACTATGGAAAGAAGCCCCTTTGAATTGAGTACCTCCATACAAATTCACAGACTATAAAGAGGGGCAAAGAGGAATGTGACTTGTAAGATTGAAGACTACTGATTTGAGAAAAAAACAGTTCTCTGAAAATATATAGGAACTGTTCTCTCTTTTTTCTTCTCCATTATTGGTAGGTTTTTTATTCTCACTATTATTTTTGCTTTTGGTGAAGTTTGGAGTTTTATCATTAATTTTCTTGTCCCTCCCCTTTTAATATTACTTTAACTTATTTGTTAGAATAGCCCCTCCTTTTACTCTCTCTCTCTCCCCCTTCCTTTCTCACTTTCTCTCTTTCAACTTGCTCCTTTCCTGTATTTTATTATTTTCTTTTCCTCTAGTTTAATCTCCACATCCTATTATTTTTCCCTCTCCTCAGTGGTCATCTGTTACTGTTAGTTAATATCCCTGATTTCCCTTTACTCCTTAATAGGGACTTCTACATCAATCTTACCACATTCTTCACATTTTCCATTGCTTTATTTTTCAAAATCTATTTCTTTTGGCCTTTTTTCTTCACACTACCATACCCGTACTGCCTATCCTTATGAATCTATTGGTAGTTAACTGTATCTTATTATGGCTGAATACTGCTTTATGGTGAAAGGGGTGAGCTGCTCTATGGAGGGAAAATTTACTGTATATAATTCTTTGATTTGTCTTGCATCTTATTATATAACTATAAATCTATAGGACTAAAGGTGACAAATTATTAGTTATTTTAGTTAGTCATTTTCCAGTTCGTGATTGATACCATAGTTGTTACTGATTATACTAAGTTATTCAAGGTGACACTGCTGTTGTGGTCAACTGGTCCTCCTTGCATACCAATATCTAGATTATCTGGGGACCATAAGTAATGCTATAGCCCAGTACAAAACAACAGGGTGCTGGATCACACAGGCTGCAAACTGAAGAAGCAAGATCTTGGACAGATTCACAGGCCAAAAGCCAGCTATGCCTAAAAGACAGCTCTGAAAAGTAGTCATTTCCTAAAGAGGTCTCAATACTAGTAATAAAGCTACCTACCATAAATAATTTAAAAGCATCATCACAAAAAACAAATAAAAAATAGAAAATGAGAAAATACAGAAGCAAGGTGCAACCTGTAATGCCCAACTCACCCAAGGCAAATTGAGGTGGCACTGAGGTGGAAGACAAGAACTTCCCAGCTGAATTTTATGAAATGGTAGCAGCGGAAGTAATAAAACAGATCAATAAGTCTCTTGACAAAAACAAAACAGAGATAAAGAGATGATGACCATAATGAAGAAAATGATGAGTGAATCTAGAGTAAATACAAATTAAAAAATGGGGGAGTTTAGTGAAGACATAGAAACCATGAATGCCCAACAGAGAAAAGAACTGGATTCTATAAAAGATACTCAAAGAGAAATTCAGGAGATTAAAAATTCTACTAAAAGTATATGCAGCAGAGTAAAACAATATAAAGATAGATTACCAGATCTAGAAGACAGGGCTGTGGTTGGCAATCATCAAATGAAAGACTTTTTTTAAAATACCAAGGGACCATAAAAAAATCAAACAGATGCCAGAAAATTCAAAGAAGACTAATATAAGATTAATTGGAACCAGTGAAAACTCAGAAGACAACACAAAGGACCTAAAAAACCTGTTCATAAAAGTAATAGCAAAAACATACCAACCTTGGAAAAATAATATGACATACAGTTAAGTGATATATATACAACTCCCACTAGGCCAAGATCAGAAAAAACCATACCAAGACATGTAATAATCAATATTCCAGAAATTCAACACAAGGAAAGAAAATTAAAAGCTGTGAAAAGAAACAAAAGAGGAAAGGAACAAATCACTTATAAAGAAAAGCCCATCAGGATACAGCAGACTTCTCAACTCAAGCCCTTAAATCAAGAACTTGAAATATTTCAAGCCCTAAAAGAAAACAATCTGCAACTCAGACTGTTGTACAGTGCCAAATTATCTTCCAAAGTTGATGAAGAAATAATATACTTCCATGCTAAACAACACCTGAAAAATTCATCACCACCAAACCAGTACTCCAAAAAGTTCTGAAAGATATTCTAGAAAAAGACAATGAAGATACAAATTCCAATTATCCCAGCAGAATGAATCCACCAGGCAAGGCAAGAAATTAAATACAAATAAAGGTAACCAGCACAAGAAAAATAATAAAATTACAAGGGCAAATCAATACATATCAGTTAAAACATCTCAATCCACCAATCAAAAGACACAGATTACAAGAATGGATCAAGAAACAAGACCCAACAGTATGTTGCATACAAGAAATGTATTTAATTTCAAAAGAAATTCATAGGCTGAAAATCAAAGGATGGTAAACAATACCCTATGCAAGAGGAACCCACAAAAAAGCAGGAGTAGCTATTCTATTTGCAGACAAGATGGACTTCAAGCCAGGACTGATCAGAAGAGACAGAGAAGGTCACTATATACTTGCTAAGGGAATAATCAAAGAGGAAAAGATAATAATCATAAATACATATATACCAGATACTGACACATACCATATAAAACACACACTAATGAACAGGAAAAACCACATAAACACTAATACATTAATGAGAGACCTCAACACACTGCTGTCATAAATAAACAAGTTAACTAGATAAAATATCAACAAAGAAATATCAGAGCTGAAACAAAGCTTTGAACAAATAGACTTAATAAATATCTACAGAGGTTCTGCCAACAACACAATATACACTCTTCTCAACAGCACATGTGACTTTCTCCAAAATGGACCACATACTAGCTCATAGAACATGCTTAAGTAAATGCAAGGAAATTGAAATTATCCCACACATATCAGGTCATAGTGTACTGAAATTGAAAACAAATGGCAAAAGAAACCAAACAAATTATATTAACAGAGGAAAATAAAACCATAGCCTCTTGAACAAAGCAAAAAAGAGATTAGGCGGCTTCTAAATTTCAACACTAATGCCAATATGACATACTGGAACTTATGGGATGCAATGAAAGCAGTCCTACAAGGGAAGTTTATAGTAGTGAGTTAAAAAAACAAAACAAAACAAAACAAAAATATAGTAGTGAGTTCCCACATCAGAAAAATAGAGCAAGCTAACATAAATAACCTAATGTGGCATCTCAAACTTACAGAAAAAGAAGAATAAGTTAAACCTGTAACTCACAGGAAAAAGCAAATTATAAAGACCAGAGCAGAAATCAATGCGATTGAGACTAAAAAACAATACAAAAATCAGTGAATTGAAGAGTTGATACTTTGAAAGATTAAATAAAATAAACAAATCTTTACTCATCCTTATCAAACAAAAGGCAAGAGAAGACTCAAATCCATGCAATAAAGAATGAATTATAAGAAATCACAACCAATCCTTCAAAACTCCAGAAGCTCATTGGTATGTATTTTGAAAATCTGTGCTCAAATGAGATGGTGAATTTTTAAAAATGGATAGATTACTAGATACATATGAATTACCAAAACTGAATCAAGAAGATATAAAAATTCTAAAGCACTATCAGTCAATAAAATTAAAGAGATAAAAAAAAATTACCACCAAAGAAAATCCCAGGTCTTGCTACATTCTCTGATACTGTCTACAAGAAGTTTAGAGAAGATCAAACACCACTACGCCACAAACTCTTTAAGGAAATTGAAAGGGAAGCAATATCCCCCAAATAATTCTTAGAAGTAAACATTATCCTGGTACCAAAACCAGAGAAGGATGAACAAAACACAGAATCACTGGCCAATCTCCTTAATGAACATAAATGCAAAAATCCTCAGTAAGATGCTGGCAAACAGAATACAACAAATCCTCAAAAATATTATAACCAAGTAGGATTCATCCCAGGGATGCATGGATAGCTGGACATGTACAAGTAAGTAAATGTAATACATCACATTAACAGAATCAGGAATGAAAACCACATGATCAGCTCAATAGATGCAGAAAAATTATTTAACAAAATGAAACACATTCATGATAAAAAAAAAACTATAGAAAATTAGAATAAAAGGTCTTTAACTCAATGAGAAAAGTCATCTATGGCAAACCAACAGCCAACATCATGCTAAATGGTCAAAAAACTGAAAGCTTTCCTTCTAAAATAAGGAACAAGACAAGGATGTCCATTATTACAAATCCTTTTCAACATAGTTCTGGAAACATTTGCCAGAGCAATTATATAAGAGAAAGAAATAAAATGAATAAGAATAGGAAAGGAAGAAGTTATATTATCATTACTTGCAGATGACATGGTGCTCTGAATAGAATACCCCAAAAGCTCCACCAAAGACCCCTAGATTAATAAGCAAATTTGGTAACATAGTAGGATACAATGTCAACACTCAAAAATCAATAGCATTCCTATACACAAGTAAACTCATTGAGAGACAAATTAAGGAAACAACACATTTCACAATAGCATCAGTGCAAATGAAATAATTAGGAACCCACCTAACAAAAGAAGTAGAAGACCTTTGCATTGAAAACTACTGCACTCTGAAAAAGGAGATCGAGATGGATATAAAAAATGGAAACATATTCCTAGTTCTTGGATAGGCAGTGAAAATAGCCACACTTCCAATACTGTTGTACAGATTTAATGCAATCTTGATTTTAAAAAATTAGACCCACAAATTCAAAGGATCAATCCAAAAATTGGCATCTGAGATGAATATAATATGCACTTCTTAGATGAAGAAATATAAAGGGAAAACAAATATATGAAAAAGTGTTCAACATTACTAGTCATTCAAGAGATGCAAATTAAAACAACACTGAGATTTTATCTCACTCCAGAAAGAATGGCTATTATCAAGAAATCAACCAATAACAAATGCTGGAGGGGCTGTGGAGAAAAGGGACCCTTCTGCACTGCTGGTGGGAGAGTAGACTGGTGCAACCACTGTGGAAATTAGCATGGAGATTCCTCAAAAAACGAGAATTAGCAGTGCCATTCGACCCAGCTATTCCCCTTCTTGGCATTTTTCCAGAAGAATTAAAAACATCAGACCACAGCAATCTATGTGCACCCATGTTTATAGCAGCACAATTTGTCATAGCTAAATCTTGGAAACAGCTCATATGCCCATCATCGACTGAATGGATAAAGATATGATTTTTATATGCAATGGAGTAGGACTCTGCCATCCAGAAGGATATACTTGAGACATTTTTATGTAAACAGATGCACCTTGAAAACATAATTTTAAGTGAAATAAATCAGGTGCACATGTTCTAATACCACATTGTTTCTCTTGTGTGAGAAGCCAAAAGCATAAAGAAGGACCCAAATGGATGATAGATATTCTGAAGCAGGGAGAGAATGTACAAGTGGGAAAGGGAACAAGGCAGGGGAGAAGGCAAAGCAAAGAAAGTGAATAGTGATTAAAAATTTTAAATAGAATGGAAGTAAAATAATAGAAACAAATTTTTGTAAATGGAGAGGGGAAGAAAGATTGAAGAGAAGGGAGGAGAATGGAAAGAATAGTTAAGATATATTTTGTACAGGTACAAATTCCCTATGATGAATGTAATCATTATGTATGTAAAAAATGTACCAATCACATTACTTAAAAAGAAGAATGAAGAAAAAATGGTTAACACCTCTCGCCATTATAGAAACACAAATTAAAACAACACTGAGATTCCATTCTAATCCAGAAAATATGACTGTCATCAAGTAACTAATTAGAAATGCTGATGAGGTTGTAGAGAAAGAAAAACACTTCTATATTGTTGGTAGGAATGTAAACTAGTACAACCACAATGAAAATCACTATGAAGATTTCTCAAGAAACTGAAAATAGACAACCTATTCAATCCAGCTAGTCCCAATCTAGGCATCTTCTTGAAAGAGTTAAAGACATATGACAGTGATACATGTATACTCATATTTATAGCAGAACAAGTCATAATAGCTAAATCTTGGAAGTGGCCTATACACCTATCAACAGATTAATGCATAAAGAAAAAGTGACATTATACAAGATGCAGTACCACCCTGCTATAAAGGAGGGTAAACTTGAGTCATTCATATGGAAATGGGAGCACTTTGAGGCTATAATGTTAAGTGAAATAAATCAGATGCACAAGATTAAATATTGCATGGTTTCTCTTATAAAATAATTTCAAAATGTAAAGAGCTAAATAAAATATGGGTAATAGAAAATAGGAAGCCAGAACTTTTGCAAAAGGGAAGGGATCAAGAGATACAGTGAAGGGAAAGGGAAGGGAGGAGACGAGGATGAAAAAAGAATTAAGATGTGTTATGTACATGTACCAACTCCCCACAACAAATGTAATCATTATGTATTATAAATATGTACCAATATAAATAAAAATTAAAAATTCACCTCAACCCCTTTTTTTCTCTTCACTGACAATGGGAGAAATGATTAAATCAGTGATTCCCAAATGAGGCTGATCAGAATCAACTAAAGTACTTTTTCTACATGCAAATTCCTGACCTCCCCATGCTCTTGAGCTTGACTCATATCTGTGGAGAGACTATAAGTTTCATTCCTTTTTACTTTCTTTCTTCATTCATTCATTCACTCACACACTCATTTTGTTTTGTTTTGTTTTGTTTTTTGAGACAGGGCCTCATGATGTAGTTCAGGCTGCCCTTGAATTCACTGTAGTGCAAGCTAGCCTTGGTCTCATGATGACTCACCTGCGTGAGCCTCCTAAGTGCTACAATTACAGGTGTGTACCGCCATGCCCAACTATGAAATATAATTTTAAAAGAACTTAATCGCACGATTCTGATTATCAATACTATTTGGGAACTTCTATAAAGATAGTCATTCCTAAATAACCAAAACAACTGACATAATTTAAACATTCTGGACAAGGGAAAATATTCTTTCTTCTGGGTTACTCACTTCTTCTGTGGTTAGAGAGGGTTTGCTCTGATATTTTTAATCTAAACAGTTTACTCTAGTTTAAGAAATCTAACAGTCCTAAGGTGTCTGACTCCCTACGTTTCTTGGATTTCTACTAGTGCTGTCCATTAGAGCTTTCTGTGATGATGAAAATGTTCTAAATCTGTACCATCCAAAACAGTAGTCACTAATCATATGTGGTTATTAAATACTTCAGATGTGGCAAGTAGTACTGAGGAAATACGTTTTAAATTTTGTTTAATTGTTATTTGAATTGCTACATGAAGCCAATAGACAGTATATTGGATAGCTGAGATCTTAATTTAGGCCCTTGATTTAAGAGGAGCCCTCCGTCTCCTAACCCCACTTACCTCTACTCAGGGGGACTTCTGCAGAGATCAGAGACACATAGAGCTGATAGGTCAGCTGGGGCACTGAGCCCAGGAAGGCCTGGATCTGTGACACACGTTTGTAGGCATTGCGATGCGTAGCCAGGGTCCGGATGGAGTGGCCCACCTCCCATTCTATCAGCACCTCCTCGCCATCTATTAGCATTTTCTTGCGGGTGAGGCTGACATAGGGCTCCTCCTGCCCTTCTTTCTTCCACAGTGTGAGGTACTTTATCATGGCCTCCAAACATCTGCAGGGGGAAAATATTATGGGAACTTCACTAAAGCTGGCCAGGGAGGGGAGGTTGTAATGAGGAGGGAAATATTTGGGGAGGTTGTGCTACTTTTTATCATTTCATCACTTCTGTCCTGGGGGTTTCTTATCAGAAAAAGGGTTGCTCATGCCTTCTACAAGTTAACTTAAAACTAAGTTCGTTTTTATTTGGCCACTTACTGACCTAAGAACATAATTTCAGAAGTACTTCTTTGAGGACACAGAATTGCTTTTTTTCCCTTAGCAGCACAAGTTGTAATAGCTAAATCTTGCAAACAACCCAAATGCCCATCAATAGAGAAATGGATAAAAACAATGTGGTCTTTTTATACAATGGAGTACTCCTCAGCCATAAAGAAGGATAAACTTGAGACCTTTATAGGTAAATGGATGTATTTTGAGATCATATTCATAAGTACAATAAATCAGAGTCACATATGTAAACATTACATTGTCTCCCTGGTATTGGGAAACTGAAAGAGTAAACAAGGACCAAAATGTACAATAGATATTGTGAAATGGGAAGAAATTGTTCAAAAGAAAAGAGGAACTAGGGTGGGGGGAAGGGGAAAGGAAGGAAATGAAAATAAAAAAATACAAGATTGTTATACTACTAGTTTCTCTTACTTCATTGAAAAGAAAGGTTTGTGCTAATATCGTTTGGAGAATTTTTTATATCTATACCTTATACTCCGAGTAACTACTGTGAAGATAATGACACATAATGTAATAACTATTGTTATCCTTCTATTAGTTTGTTATGAAATTTTGTTTTATTTTTTCCATAAAATAAGAAATAGGCCTGTGGTTTTTAAAAAGTCCCTTGAACACAAAATTATCATGAGACTACTGTATTCAGAGAGAAGGATGGAGTCTCCAGAAGGCCTTGGTTTTCGTAACACCTAAATTCTTAAAGTGTTCTTTATTCAAAGCATTCAGATCCATAATCGGGGTTTTCAGGTTCTGCTTTTTTAAGAAAGCCCCATTTTTGTGTCTCTTGACCTATTTTGGACAGCAGCCTTCTACACCTGATTTATTCTTTACAGAGAGGCAAACATCCTTATGAGAACCTATCACCCTGGAAACAGTGAAAAGAGCACACTTTCTGCTGTTCCTTTTCCATCTACCCCTTATACTCAGAAGTCTGTAGTAGTTCTGATGCTGTGAATAGAAGCAACTAGAACATCTTGTTTTGGAACACTTGAGTTACCACTTCCCCTGTTCACCCTAAAATGAACGGAAACTGTGAGCTGCTTCTTATGGCAAGTAAGAACAACTGTGGTAGAAATTAAGACATTTTCCCCAACAGGCTGAGGGTAAGGGTCATATTTATCTTGTTTATATCTCCTATCACACAGTGGGAATTTGATAAATACTTGGTGAATACATAAAAAAATGAGAAGAAAAAAATAAAGGCTAAGAAATGATGGAAAGGGGGTAGTAACAGCAATATGGTTTAACAAAAAATAGATAAAAGATAAGCTCAGGGATTGATGTCCTCTCTAGGTTCCGGCCCCTGATAGGACGTTTTGGAACATGCAGTGGCCAGTATTCTCCATAAAATCTCCTCGAGAGTGATTCATGTATAGCACTCCAAAGTGTCAGGTGGAAACTTCCACTTTCTAAAGACAAACTCTAAAACATGGGAGAGGAAAAGAAGGACAGAAATAACAAAGAAGAAAAAGCAACATTCTCTTCCTATTTAAGGAGAATGTTTAGGCAAATTTGCAACAAAACATTTCAGTTTTAACCCTGGCTCATCCATGCTATTGTTAATTATATATTGGCAGAGATGGTGGCATGAAGTTCTCTGTTTATGCTTCTATTCTTTTTTCATTTTATGGAAAAAAGGGAAAATAAAATTTTACAAGTTGGTAGGAGAATAACGATAGTTAATACAGGGCATATTATTTCTTTAAGGTAGTTACTCAGAATAAAAAATATGGGCATAAAAATTCTCCAGTTGGTATTAGTATGTTTCTATTCTTAAGGCTCTTCATTGCTTTATGTGAGGGTATTTGCCTTCTTTACAAGCTTCAATAAACCAAGAGTATATTTTCATTTCCAAAAGAATGGCTGCATCTCACGTAAGACAGTTAAGCCAGAAACACCTTCATCTGCCTGATAGCACTAATCTGACTTACCTAAAAATTTTTATTTACCTAAAAATTGGCCTTAAAATAAGCATATAAAGAATATGATTTATGAGTTTTTAATATTTTCCCTGTTGTAGACTTAGGTGACTGCAGTTATAAAAGCTTCCCAATCATTTTTAGTGGAAGTTATGCGAGAAAAATGAAAAACAGTGACCAATGCTCCATATAGATAGTCTAGATCAAAGATAGCTTGGAAGGTGACAAAGGAAACAGAGAGAGAGAGAGAGAGAAAGAAGCTGGGTGCTGGGTACTTGCTAGAATTTGCATGTTGGAAGTTCTTTATCTGTTAAATCCATATATTACATTTCAAATATTTAGAACTAGGAAGGACCTTTAGATCAGGAAGTCTAAAGATTATGTATGATTAGCTGAGTCACTTTCTGACCCATAGATGTAGCTTGGTCCATACTGTGTTGTTTTTAGTCATTTGTCAAAATTAAAAATGATTCTGTTCCATATAAAATCCTATCTTGGGAGAGTCTCCTAAAAAGTTAGGGGTGTGGCAGCACTGGGTCCAAATCCCCAAATGGAAACAGTGGGCCAGGTCTGTAGAGTGGCTGAATCCCCTATAGGCAGGTCACGGACTCCAAATTGCCGTGGCACTTATTATTGTTCCTTTTTCTAACACTGAGACTTTGTTCTCACTTATCATCATGCATGCCATTATTAAATTTCTCCATACTTGGCCCACTTCACTCATTTATGATACCTGCTGGGCCCCCTCAATTAGATTAGAATATAAGACTCAAGATGTAGTCCAACTCATTTAATTTACAGATGAGGGAACCGAGTCCCAAGGCATTTTTGGAGATTTCACTAAGGGCACACAACTAGTCAATGACAGAGAGAGAACTAGACACCAGGTCTCCTGACTCCCTACCACTGGTTTTTAGGCTTATTTTCTGTGGTAGACCCTAGCCAATTCTTTCCCATTTAAAACAATACTGTAAAAACTGTACTTTTTAAGCTTTATGGAGATAGAATTGAGAAATAAAAACTATATATATGTTATATATATATATATATATATATATATACACTCATACATACATACATACATTTACAGATAAAAAATTTTATAAAGGGGGCATTCCATCATTTATCAGTTTCACCATCCATTTATAATCCTCTATTGAGAGACCTTCCTATCGCCAGTTACAGCATCCACACTCTGACCCACTGCCCGCAGCTAACTTCAGGTGACTGTGCTCTTGCAGTCATGACAAACTTGGTCCATTCCTCCCTCCTGAGCTCATAAGTTTTGCAATAGCACTCCACCTTGAATACTTCATAGTATCCTGATGAGACTGCTGATACAGACACCAGTCTCCTTTGATGTTCATCCTTTCAAAGGAACTTGACTGGGACCACCTGATACTACACACTGTGGTACTGCATCCGGATAGATGGACTACCTTCCTTTACCTGCTTCCAAGTATGTATCATTATCACAGAAATATACAAAGTGATAAACAAGACAGCCATGAACTATAAGATAGAAATAGGAGAGAATGATGAATTATATCATATCAGGTACCAGGACACTGCAGATGTCTTAAAATTTTTTTGCAGATGTCAAATAATGGGAAAATTTTAAAATAGCAGCAGTTTTTTTTGTCCATGAGATAAAAGTAAAACTCAGTGTAGAATGGGATGGAAGCAGGAAAGGATTTTATTCCAATTTAAAGAAAATCCAAAATGCAGAGTTCAAATTACACACTCTCACAATGGGGTTGTAGCCCAGAGGTAGAGTGTTTGCATAGCATGCTAAAGCCCTGGGTCAATCCCCAGCACCACACACACACAAAACTCAGTTCTGTATCTATGACCTATGTACACAGAGTGGCCACATCTGTTGGTTCCGTACCAGTTTTTATAATGAAAAGCCAGCCAGCAAGCATTGCCTAAAGAAGTCTTATTGATGGCATCATTCACAGTTTGGGAACCTAGGTATAAACCGCATGTTCATCATGGTGGCAAAATTTTAAGTAAGTTATTTTGGATGGTAAACGGGAGCTAAGAATAGGAAGGAATGGGCAAATAAATTAGATTAGAGGCACAGTATCAGTCTAGTAAATATTAGCATCATCTTTCTCTGTTTAGAGAAGGTGGGGAAAGATTAAAAAATTGCTCACCTGATAACAGGTCCCAAAAGGATTAGATGCATGAATAATGATAGCGGCTTATCTTTGGCCAGATCTCTGTGGACAAAAATGAGGGTCAGCTGCACCATAATGGATGAAAACATAAAGAAAGAAAATGTATACGTCATCCAGAACGTTTCATTATTCTTTCGATAGACCCTAACCATGTACAGGGCAGATGCAGCCTCCCCACAGTACAAAAAGGTGGAAAAGAGGATACCAAATGGGAAGGTAAAGCGGGGGTTGGCCCCTCGGATGACATCTTCATCCACAGATGAAACCGGATCCACGTTTGGCTCATCAGGAATTTCATAAACTCTATCCATTGTGAAGATTCTGAGTGCTGTGCTCTGGTGTTCAGAGCATCCCCAAAGCCATCCCCCAAGGAACGCTGTAGCCACTGCTGTCCAAGTAGCAGTCAAGTTAGCTCCGTCAAGTTGAGTTCCAGAACCGAAATCAGCTGGTGAGGAGACACATCTCTTGTAGACTCAGTTGGAATTGGACTCTGGAATGGAGAACGGCGGAGTACCACTTTGATCTTGACTCTTGCTTGGCCTCCAAATCCAGTTGTCAACATCTGTGCAGAGAAACTTGAAGATAAAATCAAGCCTCCCAGTGCCGAGTCTGGAGTCCAGTTGCAGGCATGTGAAGAGGCATGGGAACAGCTGTTTTCTTGGAGGCTCCTTTCACAGCGCCCCCCATGCAAGGGGGTAGCCACTCAGTGGGGAATTCTTATGAGGAATTCTGTCAATGTGTACCTTCTAAAGTCAGCAGAAAATGAGCCACGGCAGAAGAGAGGGCGCAGCTTGAGTGTCCCCTGAGAGATTCAGTTCAACATCTAGGTACCCAAGCTACTGCTACAGGTAAGTCTTGTCTAATTAGCTTGTTCACTCGCCAGCGCACCCACGCGCTGCCCGGATGGCGCCTACGCGAGGGTTCTAAGGATGGCTCCTCAGATTCCCCAAGCCCCGCCCTCAAGACAGCCAGGCTTGGGGCAGGAGCAGTGCCACCGTTCTGCTCCCAAGCGAGCATAGTCTGGGGGAGAGAAGCCGAGAGCGCGCGCACAAAAAGAGTAAGAAAACGCTGGAGGGGCTTCTGCTCAGAGAAAGTGCGAGTGAAAGGCGTAACATGAGGCGTGCCAGCTGGCTGGGCAGAGGTCGCTGAACTCGTGGACGCCGTCGGGGATCCAGCAGCAAGAGGGCAGCGGCTCCGGGAACGCAGGCACCTGGAGAGCGGGGACGGCTGCTGCGGCCAAACAACACTGGATAGAGAGTTCCAGGACCACCAGCCAGAGGAGGGTCCTTGGGAGAGGCACGACCAAAGGGGCTTGGGCTACTCCTCAGAAGGACTTCACACCGAAACCCCCAAACCAGGAGGGAACCCCATTTTCCCTCTTCTCCAAGAACAGCAGTCACCCACTTCTACCCCACCCTTCCTTGAGAGGCTGGTTCCCACGCTAGTTCTACCCACGCGGTTAGACAGGTGTGTCTGCTCGCCCTCAGACTGAGGCTCCCTGGGTCCTACTGCCCTCCGGTTACCGTCACAGGAAGGGTAACCTGCGAAGCCACTGTGACAGTTTTCCTGTCAGGTGAGACTGCTGCAAAGGGAAGGTTGAACAGTGCAGAGGTCAGGACCTGAGGCAGCTCACAGATGCTGAAAGCTGCTGTTATGTGCCCTGATATCTCCACTTACAAAACGAGGCCAATAGGAACTGTGGGAGGAAATGTCAGGTCTTTCGTTGAAAGGTTCTGAAAAGGTGCCAAATTCTAAATAGACTGGCAAGGAGCCAAGAGAGCTGCTAGGAAAAGAAAAAAAAGATGCGTCTTAAAGAACTCTGAAAGCTGCCTGGATTCTAAAGTACAGTCCGCCCTCACTTCACTGAGCTTTTGTTTTTACTCCTTATTTGCATAATTCTAAACCCCAGAGAAAAAGAGAAGACATCTCCTCTTGGTAATAACATAAATGTAGCAGAGCCTGTGCCAGTTTCCTTTTGCTGCAGTAAAAAGAATCTGTGTGTGGAGTGGCTAAGTAGCAGCCACCAAAACGATGGCCTCAAGATAGTCTTGCCATTTGTGCTGTTTGTTAAGGTTCCTTCGATTGCTACCTCCTTTATCCAGGGTTGATTAAGTATTTAAATATTCCTGCCTTGTGAAGCACATTCTCCATCTTGGTCTGCACCTGTGTTTGCAGCTGCACTGAAAAGCTGACACTTCCTCCTTTCTGCTTTAGGAGGGAGGACAACTTCAGACAAAGTGTTGATTACTGGAAAGTTTCAACTGGGAAGAGGTTCACCACTAGCAGTAAATAGTATATAACAGTGATGGTGAGCCTTTTAGAGCCTTCAGTGACACAAACAGCCCACTGCAGCACAAGTGCCATAGGTTCGCCACCACTGGTACAGAACCTCTTGAGGCTGCTATAAAAACCTGTTTTTAAAGTGGACCTGGGGCAGGCTGACCAACTCACTCTATTCTGCTGAGATAGGATGAATGTATCAGTCACCCTAACAGAAGAGAATGAAGCTAGGAAGAATGTAGAATCCCAAAGTTCTTTCAGCCTTTCTTTTTTCTTGCCCATGATGTCATCATGTCCCAAATACCCAGGTCAACAATGCCTGCCTATTTTGTTACAAAATGACTTTGTCTCCCATCCAAGCCTGTCTGTAATTACCACACTGCTTCCCTCTCAAACTGTAATCACCTACACTACGCTACCGTGTACCTTTTGCTCCAATCCAGCAGGTTTTCTTCCTTATCATATTCACCTTGCTCACTCTCAACTTTTGTCCCCTGTTGATGTAGTTGATAACTCCTTTCGCCCTGCTCTCTACTACTCCAAACCCTAACCTGCCTTGAAGGGTCAACTCAAGTCTGACCTCCTGCAGGGACCCTTCCTTACCTTCTCAACCCTCACTTTCCCATTGGTGCAGGCGGTCTTGTATTAGTCCAACTTTTTCTCTTTGTTCTGCTTTCCCCGTAGAAGTGTTAACTTAGTGAGGGAGCTATAGCCAATCAATGTTTAGTGTGGCTATTTTTGATGGCAACAGTGATTGACAAATTGTGATTGTGAAACTCCCTCCCCCATTCTTCTTCCATGAAACCAAACAAGACTGAGAGACACGCATCTCTAAAAAGCTGAAGCTACTGTAGCTGGGGTATAAAGTCCTTTGGCTGAATGAGCACTGTCATGTTCAGCCTTTAGCTTTCAGAGGATGCCAGTCCATGTGACCTGTCCCATCTCAGACATTTTTGTCAATACTGAAGTTTAGCACCAAATGACAAATTATTTCCAGTGTATTAATTTTAATGCCCCAACTAAATCGTTCTGGGCCCATTGAGGGCAGAGCTCCTGCTGTAGTTTTCATTGGATCCCCTTCCTCCATGGCTGCAATAGACCTGTAAACTTCCTGCCATTTAATTCCTTTCATCCACCAGCTTCTCTAATTTTCCACACTAAGACTTTCTGGTGCTTTAAGTCATTAAATCATCTGGTCTCTTGTTTCCATGTTCCTTTGACTTACTAGGAAAAGCTAACTGAAAATTTGCCCTGTTTCTGGCTAGCTCTTTGCTCTTTCAGGTAATCTCTAGATTCCAACACTTTTAATCTTCTTTAGATGAGCAATTCTGGAAGTGTTGGCAGTCATAAGACTGCTGAGGCCTAGGAGCCCCTTCCCTGTTACAGCATAGATCTCCCAAGGGCTGGTAAGGGAGATCATGCTCTAAGTGACCCTCTGAATCCTAGTAAGTGATCAAGAGTCAGTTTCCCCCTTTGGGAAGCACCAGAATTCTGCAAGATAGACCCAAGATCTGACTCGTTGCCCACACACACATTCAACCCCCGACAGTAGGAACAACAACAACAACAGCAACAACAAAAACAAAATCATGTTGCTTTAGACCACCATCTGGTCTAAAAGCTCTTGACATCTTTAGCAGCCTTCAGAATTCTGCTGGACCACATGAGACTTGGGGACAGGGCTGATGTTTCAAGCCACAGAAACCCACAGCAGAGTGCTCATGGGCCTCCCAGGAGCTGCTTTGTAAGAGGTGGCTTATAAAGGGAAGAGGACAGGAAGGAGGAAGGTGTGTAACAAGTGGCTCATGTGCAGTTACAGAGTATTGGTTGGTGGAAGGTGATGGGCAAGGTCCAGAGAATCAAACTAAGATGGAAGGATGGCTTCCTTCCAAAGATTGCTTGGTTTGGCTGTTAGAATCCTTTTATCTAAGGCAAAAATCATTCATGTCCTCTAATCTTATTTCTGTTCACTATAAGTTCCTTGAAGACTCTTACCTTTCTGTTGTGTGTGTGCATGTGTGTGTGTGTGTGTGTGTGTGTATGTTTGCACCACATGATGATTACATAGACTCTTGCCTTTAAGTTCTGGCCTGCTCGCTCAGTTAGTATCATATATAGGTAAGATCTGAGCCCAAAGTAAAAATACACGTGAATTTCCTCTATAGCCCTCACACCCAACATTTTACTTCAAAAAAATCTAGTAAAATGAACGTCAAAATTAGCCTTAAGGAGAAAAAAAATGCCATCACAAAAACACAGCATGGAATTTGGAGATAATGGTGTTGCCAGGCAGCTGGCAAGCTCTGTTGAGATTGCCTATGGAAGGAAGGAGGAGGAGAGGAAGGACATAATGGGTGTGATTTATTTTAAGGTAATAATTTTAAGATATAAATCACATGCCATACACATGCATTTAAAGTGTACAATTTAGTTGTCTTAGTACAAAGTCCTGCAGACATTACTACAATATAGTTCTAGGACATTTCATAACCCCCCAAAGAAACCCATGTCCATTAAGTACTTGCTCACTTTCCTTCCCTCAGACCTAAACAACCTCTAATCTACTTTCCATCTCAATGAATTTGTCTAATCTGGGCTGCATTAGTCCATTTTCTATCGCCAATAGCACAATACCACAGACTGGGTGACTCAGGAAGAAAAGAGGCTTATTTTGGCTCACAATTCTGGTCAAACAGCACTGGGCCACATCTGGTGATAGTTTCCTTGCAGAGACCCAAAATGGCCCAGGGCAGCATCACTCAGCAAGAGACAGGGAGCTCTCTGTCTCTCTCTGTCTCTCTCTGTCTCTCTCTGTCTCTCTCTCTCCCTCCCTCTGTGTGTGTGTGTGTGTGGTGTGTTCCCTTTCTCTCTTCTTATAAAACCACCAGGATTCATTCATAGGACCTCTATCCTGACAACCCTGTTTAATCCTAATCACTCCCT
>PVLD010027458.1:0-20759 GCA_004027595.1 Dinomys branickii | reverse complement strand
CTTCTTTTTTCCAGTGGGTTTGGTTGACCCCTTTGTCAAATATTAGGTAGCTGAGTGGGTTTTTTGTTGTGGTTGCATCTTCCAGTCTGTTCCATTGATCCTCAGGTCTGTTATTTAGCCAGTACCAGGTTGATTTTATTACAGTTGCTTTGTAGTATAATTTCAGGTCAGGGATTGTGATTCCACCTGACTTTTCTATTTTTTTTTTCAATTCTTTATGTGTTCTAGGTATTAGGATTTTGTCTGAGGAACAGCTGGATGAAATTTTTTCCCACTCTGTGGGTTGCCTTTTCACTTTGTTGATGATTTTTTTTGCTGTAAAATAGCATTTTAATAAGATGAAGTCCCTGTTGTTGATTCTTCGTTGTATTTCTCATGCAATCAGGGTTTTGTTCTTGAAGTCTTTGCCTACACTTATGTCTCCAAGAGTTCTACCTATTCCTCTTCCAGCAGACTTAGTGTTTCTGTTTTAATATTTAGATCTTTGACTCATTTTTATTTTAATTTAGTGCTTGGTGAAAAACATGAGTCTAGTTTTAGTCTCTGCCATGTGTAAAGCTAGTTTTTCCAGCACCATTCATTAAAGAGGCTATCTTTTTTCCAATGAATGAGTTTGGTCCCTTTGTCAAAGATAGAATGACTGTGTGTGTTTTGAATTGTTTCTGCATCTTCTTATCTGAGCTACTCATCCTCAGGTCTGGTTTTTGGTGGGGTTTGGAACTTTTTGTTTTGTTTTGTTTTCTTTGTTTTTTGTTTCTTTACTTTTTGTCAGTACCATGTTGTCTTTATCATTGTAGTTTGTAGCATAATTTCAAGTTAGGGATTGTGATGCACCCTGCCTTGCTTTTGCTGCCCGGAATTGTTTTTGCTATTCTTGGTGTCTTCTAGCTCCAAATGTACTGTAGGAATGCTTTCTCTAGTTCTGTGAAGTATGCTGATGGTATTTTGATTGAGACTGCATTAAATCTGTACAACATATTTGGAATAACAGCCATGTTTACTATGCTGGTTCTTCCAAACCAAGGGCAGAGGATATCTTTCCATTTTCTGATATCCTCTTTGATCTCCTTTCTTCAGGGCACTGTAGCTTTCAGTATAGAATTCTTTTACTTCCTTTATTAGGTTGATTTCTACATATTTCATTTTTCCCCATTCTTTTGTAAAAGGTGTGGTTTTCCTAATTTCTTCCTCAGTGAGTCTATTATTTGTATGCAGGAATGTTATTAATATTTGAATGTTGACTTTGTATCCAGCTGCATGACTGAATTTTGTTATTAAATCCAGAAGTTCTTTGGTGGAGTTTTTTTGGGTATTCTACATAGAGTAATACATCATGTACAAATAATGATAATTTAATTTCTTCCTTTCCTATTTTTATTCCTTTTATTTTTTCTTTTATCTAATTGTATCAGCTAATGTTTCCAGAGCTATATTGAATAAAAGCGGTGATAATTGGTATCCTTGCCTTGTTACTGATTTTAGGATGAAAGTTTTCAGTTTTTGACCATTTAGTATGATGTTGGCTGTTGGTTTGTCATAGAAAGTTTTCATCAGATTGGGATATAGACCATCTATTTCCATTTCCTGTAAGAATTTTTTATCATGAATTGGTGTTGGACATTGTCAATAGCTTTTTCCGCATCTATTGAGATGATCATGTGATTTTTGTACTTGCCTCTGTTGATATGATATATTAACTTCGTTGATCTGCATATGTTAAACCATCCCTGCATTCCTGGGATGACTCCTACTTGGTCACGGTACATAATCTTCTTGATGATTTTCTGCATTCTGTTTGCCAGTCTCATTGGGGATTTTTGCATCTATGTTCATTACAGAGATTGGCCTATAGTTCTCTTTTTGACTGGTCCTTCCCGGGTTTGAGTATCAGGATAATACTTGCTTCCAGGAATAACTTTAGAAGTTATGCTTCCCTTTCAATTTCATTAAAGAGTTTGAGGAGTAATGGCATTAGATCTGTAAATTTCTTGTAGAATTCAGCAGTGAGTCCATCATTACCTGGGCTTTTCTTTGTTGGTAAGTTTTCAATTACATATTCAATTTTATTAACTTATATTGGGTTATTTAGAATTATTATATCTTTACTCAACTTAGAAAAAAGGACAGGGGACAAGGGATGACCACTCAAGCTTTGGAAAACGAGAGAAGAGGGCAGGAGAGAAAGAATGAAGGTGAGAAAAAGTGAACCAGAAGCACCACAGACAGTGTCCACTCATGGGAAAATATGAAATCAAGAAAGATACTGAAGAAAGAAAGAAGACAAATAGAACAGAACAAAAATAAATGAAAAACCTGAACAACCTAAAAATACAGACAGAAAATGGAAAATGAGACAAACACCAATACAATTTGTTTGGTGTCCATGGTTCTGTGGTAGTGTCTAAATCAAGACCCAAAACTGCTAAGTAAACCAACCAAGCCTACAGTGGGATTCGTACTGGGTACAAAGCTAATCTTAGCCTCTGGATGTGGGGGCTGGGGCCAGAGTCTTCAGCCAGTAACTTTATTATGTATGTCCTTCAATGGACACTCCTTACCCTGTTTGTCTCACTCTCCTAGCTGCTGTGGTGCCCTCAGGCAGGGACAACCTGGGGTCTTATTCAGCTGGCTCCTCCCATTCTTTGCATGGCCTACTCTGTTCCAACCCCACTGACAAGTCCCTGTCCTGTCAGCTGCTTCCCCCAAGGTGGGAGCGAGGATTTTGTCACTGCCACGGAGATAGTCCAAGCCTGCCTGGTCTCCCTCCCTGAGTCTTCTCTCCAACTGGCTGAGTACCGGGTTCCCAAGGCTATTTAGACCCCACGTGTCTGTATTCCTCTCTCAAGCCACTGGCTGCAGGGCAGGAAGGGTCATGCACCACCTCTGCTACAGTCCCTAACCTTATTGCCAGAGGAGCCAGTTAGTTGCTAAGGTGCAAGACAAAAAAAGTGCTCGAAGGCCATCAAGGAGGGAGGGAGCAGTTTCCAGGTTCGCTTGCCCCTCTGAGCTGGTGAAATTTGCTTCTGGGCTATACCATCTTCTGTGTGGAGGAAGGCAAAAGAGGAAAGAGGCCTTATATTCCAAATCTATCCAGTGTGGCTTGAGTTATCCACACTTTTACAGCCCATCAGTTTCTGGACGACTTCCCAGTATGGCAGTTCTTGCTCAGCACACTGATGGCAGTGCCACCGGCAGCCCTGTGGGCTGGCATACCATTTTATAAAGTCCTATGTCTATATTTGCTTTGATCTACAAGTCTCTGATTTCAGATTAATTTTGGCATCAGGATGTATGTCCCACCCTTTCTTCCAATTGCCTGTGTTTTTAGTTGATTTTCTCTGAGTAGGTCGAATGTGACTCTTCTTCTACTCAGCCATGTTGAATCTATGTATATTGTTGATGAGAATGTGAATGGGTATAAATATACTGCAAAACTACTAAAGCAATAACTATCTTCTCTACTGCCTTCTTAGATTTTTAGACAGGATAAATGAATGTAAATATCTCCCAGAGGATTCAAACAAGAACATTCAGGTTAACCGTATTCACAAAAGCCCCAAACTAGAAACAATCCAAAAGTCTATCAGCAGAAGAAAAACAATACATTTTGTGGTTTTGTATGATGGTACACCACAAAGCAATTTTTTAAAAAAGAAGAAAACAGTGAACCTCTAATGTGTACACCAACTTGGACAATTTTCCAACATTAATAATGAGTAAATTAACTTCCATATAGCAATGCATACTTATAGTAAGTTCAAAATAAGTAGAATCGATTGATAATGGAAGTTAGTGAACTGTACATTTAAAATTACTGCACTTGTTGCCATTACTTTATTACATATGTTAATAAAGTAAAAAAGAAACCCAGTAGGATGAGTTTGTCTACAAGATACTTTGTTCCATGAAGATGAAAGGAACTTTGTCTTAATAGGGATAAATCAGGAACCAAAAATTGTAGCAAAATTTGGAAGTTAATAGAAAAGAATAGTCACAGGCATTTCCATGGGAAATGTGAGAAGTTTGGTGACATAGGAAGATTGTAGTTGACCCCCATCCTGGTGTGAACAATTATTAAGAGCTGATTCTCATGAAGTAGAGGTAAAATAACACTCCTAATAAATAACTTACCAAGATAAGCATAGAGGCTTTTGTGAAAGATACTTCCATGGCTAGATACATCTTTTTGTCTGTTACCATGAAAGAAAGAGGAGAGGCAAAGTGCCTTCCTGAAAGGTGTAGTACCTCGAGGAAAGATGAATAGAAGCAATAGTATTGTTTTTTTGATAATTTGGCTTCATAATTCTTGGTAAGACTTTCTAAATCATATCTGTCTTCCCCAAGAAATGTGGCTGGGCATGGGACTTGAGATTTTGGTTAAGGAATCACTGCTTTATCTGGTTTTCTTTTAATCAAATACTCTCAATGGGTTCACCAGTGTTTTCTTATTAGAGTTTATCACAGTATGTTTCATTTTGACCAATTAATTGCAAGTGTAATTTAACGTTTTAATGTTTATTCTTCTAATGCAGTTTGAATCACTTAGATTCCTCCTAAATAGTTGTAAGCCCTCAATAAAATTCACTGAGAAATGTAGAGTAGAAGAGGGAGAGAAGAACAACATTTCATGTCACCAGAGGGAAATAAAAAGAACCCAGAACTGTGTAAACATAAAGATAGAGGGACCAGAAGGAGAGCATCAGAATGTCACAGCCACCTATTACTCATATGACCTCAGGATTTCATTTCTCTAGGCTTTAGTTTCCCCTCTGTACTTGGGAGAAAATTAATAGCACACCTTGGACGAGTAGTTGCACAGATTAGAGGAGAGGGGCGAGGTGTTGAGCAAAGGGAAGCTGTCCTTGTGAGCAGCTGGTCTGATAAGTTTCAGTCAAAAGTGAAGAGAAATGACAGTTTCAGTTTTCAAATTCAATACCTTGGGGCAAAGTTGGTAATGGAAGCAGGCTGTGTTCCATCAG
This sequence comes from Dinomys branickii, assembly GCA_004027595.1. NCBI lineage: Eukaryota > Metazoa > Chordata > Mammalia > Rodentia > Dinomyidae > Dinomys > Dinomys branickii. The sequence continues at coordinate 15,780 of PVLD010027458.1, read as the reverse complement.
GCCAGGAACCCAGATTTGCCACCTAATTACTGGAGCTGAAGAACAGAGAGGATGTCACACAGCTTTAATTTGTTTTCTCTCCAAGCAATGTTTTCCTTCCCCCTTTTTTCTTGTGACTTTTTTCTCTGTATTTCAGTTTCCAGGAGTGGTATCACAGCCCCAATCATTTTTCTAAGTCCAGGACACAGAGAGAAAGAAGCATAATGAGAAGAAGCAACGAGCCTGTCACCTAACATCACAGCTTAGCCAAGGTCTCTTTCCAGGTCTGATCCCACAGGCTCTGTTCTTTGTACCCTCCCACTGCCTTCCAGAGCCTCTCTGCCCCTTGTTCCATCAATTACCAACTATGAGTTAAATTTGCTTAACCCACAGGGAAACCGTGACCGGTTATACAAAACAAGAGAAGTAAGTTGGTGTAGACTTTGGGGCTGTGACATTAAACAATAGAGCCCAAATCATTCCTCCACCACTTAACCAAACATATGACTTCAGGAGACCCACTTTTCTCTCTGGATGCTTCGATTTCCTCCACCACCAATGGAAATAGCAATAGCTATCTTTTAATGTCATTGTAAGAAACTAGTAAGATAGTCCATAGGAAGCATTCATTGTGAAATGATTTGACCACAGGCAGTACGCAAAACAAAATGTTATTTCCAAAAGTGACTGATCTGATGGCTCATGGACTTTTTACTGTCCCCCAAGAGCACATGTTGTCAAAATTGAAGTCAAGTGGAGCCCCAAAAGGAACCTGCTCTCTTTTGTAGCATGTGAAACTGGAGAGAAAGGATTTAAGATAAATGTGAACTCATTCAAAGATTAGTTAAATGTGATAGCCATATACATGAGTGTGCACACACACACAGACACACACACACACACACACACACACACACACACACACTACAAAACAGTAGGAAAGCAGTGTAATAGCATGCCTATGCAATGTGATCTCACATATTACTTAATTGAGCCTCAGTTTCCTTGATTACAAATGAATATTTGAGTGACCGCATCATAGGAATTAAATGGAAACATTCATAAATTATTCTATAAAAAGCATGTTCTAGGGGCTGGGAATATAGCTCAGTGGCACAAGCACCTGCCTGGCAAGCACAAGTTCTTGAGTTTGATCCCCAGTACTGCAAAAATAAAATAAAATAATAAAAAGCATGTTTTAAAATTATATCCCTTCATTTTCTTAGCAGTTCCTACACTGCCATCAGATGTAGAACTAAGTGTAGTTAAATCCTTCAGAAAAGGAGAATTAGAGAGTGCACTTTCATCTAAATATTTTTCTAAAAATCTCTTTCTGGTGGATTCACCTAGTTTGAGGAAATGGTCCCCCTGGTATCCTTTCCTGTTACTGAGTTTTCAGTATTTACTGAAGACTGGTCTTAGGACGTTTAAAAAAAATTTTTTTAATCTTTTTATGCTTACATTCACTGTTTGTGAGTCTAAGCATCTGAAATGTTTGTTGCTTACCCAACACTACAGGTATAGTAGTGTGTGATCCAAATCCTTCAGAATGAATATTTCAGTTTACAATCCATGGCATTTTCACTTACACAATCCAAGATTTCTATGCTATAAAGATATGTTTATTTATCCAACCAAGACGTAACAAAAAAATAACTCTGGGTACCCAAATAACTGCCTTCTGTAAATGCGAATGCCACTTTTGTTGTTGTTTGTGTTTTCTCTGCTGTGATTTGTTAGGCTTTTCCATGCTAAGAATGTTTCAACAGCCTTAGAACAAGTAAACATTTGTTAACTTGCTAACTGTTCAGATTTTTAGTCATTTGAAACATGGCCAAGGAGATCATACCTTTGTGCCCTTCTATAAGGCTAGAATTCATTATGTTCTATCAGTTTTTTAAGCAACAATAGCAGTACCCGGTTTCTGTTTATTAAAAACAATCCACCCTTTGTTTCTTCTGCCTGGACATGCTGAACAGCATTCCTTTGTGTGTTAGATGGGAGGACCATCTTCCAACTCTGCCATCTTCTCTCTACCTCAGCCAATGCATTAAGATTTTTCTCTTTAATGTCAGGATAATATTGTCCCTGGTTAACATATCATGAAATTCTGGTCATTATTGCTTAACTCTTTCTACTGGTTTGACTGTAGCTACTAATTATTACTAAATACCAAGCATTGTTAGTCATGGTTTCACATAATGTTCCCACGTGATATGCCCTGAATTCAAGCTATGAAATGCCCTGTATAGGGACAAGATCTCTTCAATCACTTTGACTTATGTTTATGTTTGACAATCAGCATAAATCTTTCTTGAGTACTTACTTAAACGTCATTGAATCTTTACAGTAACTCTATAAATTAGACTTATAATTTATTAAAGTAAGTATGGTTAGTGATATTTATAAATTACTATTATTTGTAATTCAAACTGAATCTTGAAGATGTTCAAAATATTTAAGGAAGAGTTCAATCTATAACATTTTTCCCCTGTGCTTTCTTTCTGGAATAGAAAGACTCCCTCACTCTCCAGCAGTGTGAATCAAAACCCAGTACTAAAGAAGGGTGCATGCTCTCACTCATGGTCATGGACATTCCTATAACACTGAGCTGTACTGTAGGAGAACTGCTAACAGGTGGTCTTCCTATGAGTTAAAGTGCAATAAGGATATTTTTAAGGTGAGACTAACAGGGAGAAAATAGTAGATATGGAAAAGTAAGTGTTGTGATGTCTGACCTGATTCATAGGGTCACTTTCTGGAACCAGAATTTACCCTGTATCAAGGGCAAAGGACAATAAGGCACACACTGTTAAAGATCATCTGTAGAATAAGTATATCACTGATCAAGAAGAGCCTCAGATTATGTGGTTCAATTTCCCTGCCAAGAAGAAATAGCTGTACACTGTTCTTGGCAGATGTACCTCTATTGTATGTTGAAACAAGTTCTTCAAAACTTTACAAGGTTACACACTCTTTCTGGTCAGCTGTGCTGGTGCACTGGTTTGCTGTCACTACAGAGCAAGCTTAGCAGTCGAAAACAAAGCAAATTTATTATCTCATCGTTCCCCAAGCTGAGTCCAGCTAGGTGGGTCCTTCACTGAGCATTTCCCAAGACTGAAATGCAAGCATCACCTAAGCTGGTGTCTTAGTTACTTTTCTCTCGTTGCTGCGACAAAATACCCAGCGCCCAAAATGAAGGAAGGCAAGGTTTATTTAGCTTACAGTTCATGGAGGTTTCAGTCCATACTTGGCTGCTTCAGAGGCAGAGTGGTACATGGCAGAGGGCTAATGTTCACGGCCGCAGCACACAGCAAAAACAAACAGCAAAAGGGAAGAATGGCTGCAAGCTGCCTCTTTCTCTCTCTTACACTGTAAACAGCCTACCCCCACCCAGGGGGCGTGTAGCTCTCACACACTCTCCATGCCTTCCTTTCCCACAGGCTCAGGATGTATACAAAGTAAGCACTCTGGCTTCCTGCTGAATCACTCAGTTAAACCTCCAGATTCCCCAAGTTGACACAATGTATCAACCATAACAGCTGGGTTCCTCTTGTAGCTCAGTAACACCTTAAATTCAGGTGACTGCTGGCAGGATTTAGTTCGGGTATCTTTAGACTGTGGCCTCTATTTCTTGTTGCCTGACAGCTGGAAGCTACTACTAGTTCTTAAATAACACTTAGAGTTCCTTGCTACACTGTGCCCTCCACCTTCAAAAGAAAATTTTCCTTGCATCAAGTCCGGCTCATGCTTTCAATTTCTCTAGGCTCCAGGAAAGGGCCAAGCTTGCCCATGTGTTCCCCTGATTCGGTCAAGCCCAGTAAGCCTCCCCTTCAAGGACCTTGGTGGAGTACAGTGTTGATAATGCCTGCAAAACCCTTTGCACTCTATCATGTAGCATAATCATAGGAGCCATAGATTATCGTACTTGTAGGCTGTTCCCACATGCAACTAGAGGAGGTTACACAAGGGGAAAGGCCACTGGGAGAGTCCTCCTGAGATTCTTGCGCCACAGATGTTAGGAAATGAAACCGGGATGGAGTCTGCCGGTCTCTATTACATTCTCCACATCACCCACTCAGCTGCTGGAAGACCACCACCATACTGTAACTGTTATTTTGGGAACTGCTGCCAGTTTCTTTTAAGTACTATCGTTTTGGTTGGTGATAGAGATACCCCTCCACATACACTAATTATAGCAAAACTATTTTTACTTCTTCTGTTAAAAATACTTCTATCAAGACACTCCCGGACTAATTATTTGGAGTAACATCAGCTGACAGCTAAAATTTAGTCATCATGAAACCAAGCACTTCGAGGACTATGTCATGCACGGATCCTAAGCCCTTAGACTCTCACACTGTACCTTGAAAATAATGTAAAACAATAACTCAATAGTGGAACTTATTGTATCACATATTGACAGTGTTTCTCTCAAAATCTAACCTAGAAAAAACTTTTAAATATTAATTCTCTCGACTGCATTGCTGTCTCTGTCTCACAGCTAGGTACCAGGTGTAGATTGATAAGCTGGCCTTCATTCAAGGTGTTAATACAAATGTTGATAGGAGAGAGGCACTAGGGCTGGTTATTCACTTTCAATTTTCACCTTTTCATACTAATCCCCGAGTGTTTGGAGGGTGAGCGGGGAAATATCTTCTAACGGAGGATAAGGGATATATGACATTATGTGATTCAATCTAAACACTCAAATTCCCTAATTTTTCAGATCAAAGCTTCACATATTATTTCACTGTGGAATGACAGAACTCCAGCAATTACCATTGTTCAAGTTTTAATCAGAGAAATGGGAAGCACGCTCAACAGCACATTTACCTAATGTACATATGTCTGCATTTTTCAATTTACACCTCATCGGTGCAAGGTCAATGAACTCCTTTTTATAGCACTTTATTTTGTGTATGCCCCTCCCAAACCTCGTAAGTCAGAAAGGTGACTGGCATTATTTTCAGGCAACAGCAAGGTGCAAAAAGTTTCCCACCACTATGTGGCTGGCAGCAGAGCTCAGCCCAGCCCCACATCTGCTGTCTTACAGTTCAGAGCTCCCCCAAGTTTTACAGAAGAAAACGAGAATGAGACCAAATGCCCTCCTAGCAGTTCTGTCAGGAATCACTCCAACTTGGGCTGCTCTCACTTGAAATTTTCACATCTAAGCAGTGGTACCTGTATGGCTCAGTCCCGTGGACACAATGGCCGGACTTTCAGCCCTCAGGGTTCACTGGGACCAGGGCAAAGACCCTCTTTAGAAAAGAAATGCTGTGAGAGCATATGGCAAGGGAGAAACCTGGAGCAGAGGCTGCCGGGCCCAGTGCACCTCCAGGTGTGCCCAGCTGTGAGGAGACAGAATGCTCTCTGCGCCTAGGAGGGTAACTGTGTGAAACACTACTGTTGTTCACTGAAATATCCTGTCCTTTCATATGAGGTTCGATGCACCAGTCAGCAGAGATCTCTGCATGCCTCTACACACGTACACACACACACACACACACACACACCCCTCTATATGTACATGCACACACACATACATGAAGGAGTTCATAAGCCCATAAGTATGGGAAATGTAGTTCACACCAAGAACTGCAACGTGTCTGAGACCCTAAGCAGCCCTGTTGTTCCAGCCTACATTTCTCCCTTTGTGTTTCTCAGACCTAAGTTATAGGAAGGGGAAAAAAACTTTCTAGAAAACCAAAGGAAACCTCTCTGGAAATCCTCTTGATAACTCTTTCACAGGAGACATTTTCAGAAAAGCTGTATCTCTTTGTTTAATTCTTACCACAGTGCCCAGTAGTACTGAGTACTACCAACACACCTTCCCAGAAACTCAGGCAGAGTGACTGGCCTCACCGAACTGGACTGGACGCTAGCCCAAGTCAGCCACGCCCATTCCACGCCCTTTCCGGGCTGCGGCTCCAGGTTCTACAGGCCCGGTGAAGGGGCTGTCTGTCTTCCGAGGACCTTAAGAGAAGATGAGAAACGCTATCTGGGAAAGAAGGGGCAAGCTTTCAGGGAAAGAGAACAAAAGGAAAGAGAATCATCCAAGTACTGTGGCATGCACCTGAATCCCTGCACTCTACGACGAGGCAGAGGCAGGAAGACTGCAAGTTTCAGTCCCACGTGTGTCACTTAGCAAAACCTCATCATAAAATTAAAAAATTTAAAAATGGGCAGGAGATGTAGCTGGTACAAGAATCCTAGCTTCAATCCCTAGTACTGAATTTTTTTTAAAAGGAGACTCTCAGAGCAGTAGTGGGAAAGGTGGGCTTAGGTAGAGTAGGTTGAAAAGAAAATCGAGATCTGTAAAGTGGGGATGCCCACCGTCCAGGCTGTCCTGCAGGTGGAATGAAACTGCTGGTCAAACCTCACCATGTATCCGGGGCAGGAACATTAGCCGCCAACTCCCGCCCCCAGGAGTGAGGGCCTGAGACCAGGGGACAGAAGCGATGCTAGAGTTCCCCTCCAGAAACGAACACGAAGCTTCATATCAGTGCTGAGCTCAGCAAAACAACCCGAGACTGCGCGTGAATAATTCATGGGATTCCCTGTGCGTTTAGCCTCTTGCTGGGTGTTTGACTGAAGGAATTTACTATTGGCTCCAAAGTGTCTACTCCTCACCTGAGATGGTCTCCCACCCTCCTAGATGACTGCTGCTTTGAAACGATGAATGCAAGTCGAAGTCAGATTGGGCGGAGAGGAATCCCTTCGGGAGTGAGCGTCACGGACTGTCAGCTGCCAAGCGAGGACTGAGCCCTGCCAAGGTTTACTTTGACTTGCTCATTGTTTTTAAAAATTAATTTCTGAAATCCACAATCGGACTATTTCACATCAAAACCCAAACGTCTGGCTTCCCTTCAAAATGCTGTAGATCTGACCACTCTGCGCTGCTGACTTGCAGGAGAGCTGTTGGCTTCCCTGGAGCTGAGTCCCAGCTTCCTCTCCATTCAGCCTGTGCACTGAGGTGGCCTTAGTTCCCACGGACCCACCTGACCCTCTGGGTTACCTAAGCAGCTGGAGCAGGCTTTGCCTCTGTGCTCTCTGCCCAAGAGTAAGGTTTGTGAAAGGGAAATCAGCAGCTAGCTCCACTCCCTGGAGTTCCCTGAGGCTGAGGACAGACTGGTGAGATCACAGAGTGGTTTGTTTTGCTGGATGCCTCTGGAAGTGTTTGATCGCTCACAGAAAAGTAGGAAAGAAGAAGGAAGAATCCTGGGATGCTGTCTCCCTCCCTAAGACGGAGAGAGTTAAAGTGCAGCCTCACAATACCACATCTAGTTAGCGAAGAGGAAAGATCAACATAAAGTTTTCCTGAACACTTACCTGCATGTTCAAAATCCATCGGACCTGGCACAGAGTCACTCATCAATGAACACAGGTAAATAGATTTTTTTTAATGCCTTTAGTTTAAAACTTGTAAAACACTGTACCAGCACAGAGCTCAGTATGGCATAACAGTGCAAAACTATGAACACATTTGTAATGTTAAGTCTAGCAGCTGCATTAAAGCAGTATAAATAAGCAGATAGAATTAATTTTCACAGTTGAATCTATTCAACACAGCCTGTTTAAAATAATGACATTTCAATATGTAACCAATGTGAAAATCATTCATAGGAGTTTTCATTTTTTACAAAGTTCTTCAGAATCTGGGAAGTATTTTACACATACAGCATATTTCCCTTTGGACCTGCTATTTTTCCAGTACTCAAAAACTGCAGGAGGCCAGGGACTGCCTTACTGGGCTGCATAGCTGTAGGTGTAGTCTACTTTACATAGCACATTTTTCTTAAATTACCTGAGGAGACTGAGTGGTGAGAGCAGGTGTGGATTTCCAGCAGCACTCATAGGCAAGCTGGTTGGCCAGACGGGAAACAGAAACAGATACCCTTCTGATATAATCACCACATCCTCTGGGCTCTTTTTGAGCCCCTGTGCACCCTCTGTGGCTTCCCATATCCTCCCATTGCCTAATTGGGAACCCTGTTGTAGTGTGGGCAGCCTGGCATGTAAAGGGTCAAAGACTAGCTGGATTCCCAGCCTGTCCTTTGCAGGCTCATGACCTGCAGCAAGTTGCTTAATCTTCCCGGTCTCAGATTTCTTTTCTATGAAATACAATTAGCTCCTTCATTACTGAGTCTTGAGGATTAAATCATAAATGCAAATGCCTCAGCACCAAATAGACACTGTAAAAGTTTTCAATTTTTAATGATCATTTTTTAAGATTTATATATGTTTTCAAGAAGTAGCAGCAGAAAGAAGAATCAAATATGTGAGAAGTTCTTTTTAATATGTGCTAAAATCCCAGGCTGTGCATTATTTTCTTTAGCACTTGGTCTTAGTGAAAAGCACGGCCCTAGACTAAAGCATCGTGAGCTCAGGTTATGCGGGCACCACAAAAGAAAAGTCAGACAAGCAGGCATTTCCACTTGTACCAGTTACATGGTGAAATTACATGTCCAATTGCACTGTGACCTATAAAGAGACACAACCGGACGAGTACCATGTGACAGGGTACTCTGAAGAACTCTGCAAATGTCTAGGAAGCATCACCCGGGCCACCAGCTAGGGGGATGGCAAGAGCTCTACCTTTCAGAGGACACAACATCCTCGGCACCTGTAGATTCCCCCTCAGTATTACTGACTGTGCCTTGCAGCTTTCACAAAGCCGTACCAGGCTTCACCTTTTGCACATCCCAGGATAGCATCACCAGAGCTGCAGTCAGTCCTCTCGTGTACCTGAGTATGCCGCACAGATCGCAGACTTGGGAAAAATTGGAAAGAAGGGGACACTCACCAACTCATTCTCTTCTCCTTGGTTGAGCAAAACCCGATGCTCCTTCTGACTGTTCCCCTCCATCTAGAGCAGTCCGGTTAGAGTCCCTCCTGGCCAGCTCCTCTGGGGAAATGTTAAAAGCACCTGTGCGTCTTTGAACTCAGTCGCTACTTGTCACTGCTGTTCTCAGGTGCTTATAAAATCTGTTGGCACACACCTTGCTTATTAGACCAACAATGGAAAGAGGAAATCCTCCCTCAGCCACAGGATTGGCCTGTTAATCTATCTGCTTGATGTGTGTTTTTCTTCCTTGTGTTTATTTACTAAGCTAGATGTGAGTGCCTCCAGATTTAAGGAATGAGGGATGCAAGTTATTGAGCTAGAAAGATAAATAATTTCACATGCTGTCCATAAATGTCTCAGCCAATGGATGCGAATGGCCACTCTGCTAAAAACCTGAGAAAGAAAATATCAACCAATGAGTGATGCACAAAATCTCTGTGACTCATGACAGGGAATCAGGAATCTTTCTGGAATCAGAAAAGCCAGGTTTCTAATCCTTGCATGACGGACAACCTTGAAAAAAATCACTTAAAATCTTAATTTCAGGTTTCTAGTCTGTGAAATGTCAATAATAATTATAAGGTTAATAGCAGGATATAAGATGATATTTATAAAAGGCCAACTATAACCTCTATGGCACTCCATACAAGATAAGTAATCATCATCATAATTAACACTAATCAAGAGGAGAGATACTTTTAAAAGTAAACTATAATAATAAATTTTCCTTTCCTTTTACAGTTTGCAAAAAGTTTTCAAATAAGTGAAGTATATGGAGGAAGAAGGTATGAAAAGGATATAAGCCAAATCTCCACGTCTATGTAATTACCTTTGAGTTTGGTATTTTCACTAAAAAAAAAAAAAAAGAAGAAGAAGAAGAAAACTGGGCCATGCTAGTGTGAAATGGTTCATGTTAAAAACTTGTCATTTTAGAGCCTCTGTTTGTGCCCATTGCACTCAAAGAAATATTTGCCACTTTGACCATGGTAGAAAATTTACTTGGAATGAAAACTATGAAGGGCTGGAACTTTATTCTTTCCACTGCCTGACATTGTTATGGGTTGCCTTGGACATAAGCATTTATCACGGCACTCAGGAGAAGTCAAAGCATTGCCCAGCGCAGCAGCTTGAGGCTAATGAGAATACAGAGGCACCCACAACTTTCAGCTTTTCCAGCCAGCAAGGCTCCTGAGGTGCCCGTACTAAAGAAACCTATGTTACCATGAATGTTGCTGTCAAATCTAAAGAAGAGCTCAGGTTGGGAGAAAAGAGTTCTGGTTTCAGTAAAATTAAACTAAAGACTTGACTGGCAGTTATCATTCATTTTTACCCATCAACTATCTACTCATATTTCTTGCTAAAAGAACATTTCTTGCTAAAAGAACATTTTGTATAGTTTTGCCTGAACAACATGATGGCAACTGAAAATACTAAGGATGACTCACAATTTGTGTAAAAGTAGACAGAGGGCCTTGATTTAAGCAATAAAATATAAGTTAAAGATAGCTTGAGGCAAGGGTCTTGTGGGAAACATTATCCCGTGTCTGAAAGGGGACAGACATTTTTGTTTGTGTGTTTGTTTTCTGTTCTTTCCTTTCCTGCTTCCTTTGATAATTCATGCAGGAGGAAAGGGAATGTCTCCACCTCTGGTCCATGATACTAAAGGAAGACCTAGTGGGCATGGTGTAGTAGATTAGAACAACACCTCACCTTCCAACTTGTCAAAGACAAATTTCCTGATCCCTACTTTTCATGGTCTAAGGGGAAACTAGTAGGTGTTTAATCCAGAGGTAGATGGCTTCTCTATAATTCAAACTCTTGCCATTTGCTCTGTTGACCACTGGAGGGTTACTGGAGCATTCTGCTCCATGAACACTGTTGAGGATCTACACCAGCAAGATCGCTGACTGCTATAACAATTTTCAGTGGTGTAACTTAGTAGAAGTGTGCTCTAAGTTTGTGGTAGTAAGAAGGTATTAGTGGAGCAGTGGGAGTATTGTATCTTCTTTGCAGTGCTTTGGTGAACATTGTTCTTTCCATCTCTGCCTCCGCTTTCTTCAATGTGTGGTTGGTTGCCAAGGCTGCTGTGGTGTTATGAGAGTTTGTGTGAAAGTTAGTAAGTGAAAATGTCTAGGGACTAGTCCTGGAAGAGGTACTTTGTACTTTGATAAAAACTCGCTTCAACTCAGTCAGATGCAAATTTGGCTCAGCATGTGATCTCCATGATGCTAGGAAGAACAGGAAGTTGGTTTAGTGGTCACCTAGCAGTCTCTCTGCCACATAGACCCTGTGATAATCTCAGCGAGCAGTAAAGCAGTCGATTATCCTGGATCTCAAAGGACTCACAATCTGATGAAAGAGGAAATCATGAAGAACTGACTGCTCATGCCAAACAGAAGTGAGAGAGGCTTCCCTCGGACTCCCAAGAAGCTCCAAAATGGGTGACAGGACATGTAGTAGCCCATGACATCTCATTAACTGAGTGGATCTTGTTTGCTCTTTGCAACAGCCACAAAAATGAAAAAGACACCTGAATGTTGGTCATGACCAATCCTCTAATTGAAATGCAAAATCAAAAACCTGTTAACCAATAGATCACACAGATAAACCAACCATCCCTTGCTTCTTTCACCCCTAACCACCACTGGGCCAAAACAAACCATGTGCTCTCCACAGCTTCAACAAAGCAGAGTGAGCTCCCTTTAATTAAAGAATCCTTTCACCAGCTCAAGGTGAAAGGGTGACTGTGGCCTTTCACCTTTTTTGTTTTAAATTTCGTTTTGGGGGATCAGTACATTGAGAATTTGGTCCTATGTGTCAAATTATACATACATAGAAGTAAGGTCACATCTTATCTGGAGGCAAAAAAGGAAAAAAAATGTCCAAACTCTAAAAAGGGATGTTTCCATATTCCCACCCAACTTCTCACCCTGTGAGTTAATTTAACAAACAGTATTAGGGTTGAAGAGGAGACAGAAGTGATCTAGACAATGATCCTACTTTTCATGAGTTCAGACTCTAGAAAGGAAACAAGATGGAGCAAAACTCCCCTACAGAAGAAATGATGTAGTGGAGAGGGCAAAGTGCGGGACCAGAGAAAGTGCTGGACAAGAAAAGGGAAGCTCAGGCTCAATCTCAGAGGATGAGGGTGTCTAGCCTGCTAATCTGTTATGGTCACAGAGAACTTTGAGAATCTGATAAAATGTGCAGATTTTTCTTTACCAAAAATTAATATATATATGCATAACTTTGTACTTGTATCAAGTTTTACTTAGCCTCTATCTTGCCCAATGGTTGCATTCATAGTTCTTCATTAATTTATTGAAAATATGCTTTGCTTACTCTTTATCAGGCACTACTCAGGCTGTTGGGAGGGTAGCAGTGATCAAAGAAGATTAAAGCCACTGCCCACATGAAGCTGACAGTGCAGCGGGGAAGGACTAAGAGACAAAACAAAGAGAATGCACCACTGAGCAGACAGTGGTGTTGCTGGGGAGAAATACAGTTAGGAATGTAAGTAGGCAGTGCTGGTGGGGAGGAAAGTGAGGCAGGTGGGGCAAGACGGACAAGTAGAATTGCTTTTAAGTAAGGTCCTCAGGGAAGGCTCTGCAAAGACCTGAAGAGCTAAGAGCACGTGTAAAAGGCTTTGCCCACTTTGCTACCTGAGCAAACAGGGTTCCAGGTAAGAGGAATATCAAGTGTCAAAACCCTGAAGTGGAGAACTGGTAGGGAAACCAGTGTGCCTAGGACTGTGTGTGCAAGAGACAAAGTCAGGATTTGAGGCTGTGCACGAACACTGTAACCTAGCTAATGCAACACTCAAGAAAATCTTAATCTCTCTCCTTTTCTCTCCCTCTCCCTCTCTCTCCCCCTCCTCCTTCCCCCCCCTTTCTCTTCCCTCCCTCCCCCCCCTCTCTCTATCTCTGATACTGGAGATTGGATGCCACTGTCCTCACATTCAGTTACATATCCAGACTTTTTTCTATTCTGAGACAGGGTCTCACTAAGTCATTACACATTCCTCATCAATTGGGAAAACATTTTTAAAAAGTACAATGATGGGTAAGCTTAATTTTCAACCTGGTAGCCAGCCAGGGGATTTAGTAAAACACACTTCTGATGTGTCTGGGTGGGTCATGGCTGTTAGGTAAATGGTGAAGACCTTGAAAAAGAACATAATGACAGCGCAGATTTGGAATTCCAAGTGAGACCTCCCCAGAATGACTTTCAGAGGAAAATATGAATTAAATTTATAAGAGTGACCTTTCTCCTGACAAGCTCAGAGAAATCACTGAAGTAAGATGAGGTGAGTAACGATGATGACATGGCAACTGGCTGTTACAGCAAGGGCTAGTGTTTTATTTTGCCAGCTCACCTTGACCTAGCAGTGCAGGCAGGGGGCTGCAGGGTGTAGGAATGGCTTATGATTACCCTCAGAGGTCAGGGACTTAGGAAGCTGGGAAGCAACAGGGGTCAGACCTATCCTGAGTGGGGCACAACACTGGGTGCTCTATTTGGTTCCTGGCCCCTTCCTCTCCGGTGCTGTTCCCCTGCTGTGTTCCCAACCACCATGAGCTAAGTAGCTCTCCTCCACCGTGACTTTCCACTGTGAGTTCTGATTTGAAGTTGGCTGACCATGGACTGTAAGCTCCAAAACATTGAGCCAATGAGTGAAATTGGGTATTTTGCCCATCAACAGATAAGATGATTAATATATACAGACTTTGAAATGAATAACAACAGTAGGCAGAAAATAGACTGGAGATGATTTTTATTAGATTTGATATAATTATGCCAGTCCAAAGAAGTTTTAAAAATAAAAAAGAAACCACCCACAACATATAAAGAAGCAATCACTTTGTAATTGTGCTAAGGTACTTTTTACAAAAGAAGAAAAATGTATGCATTGTGATTAATAGCAACATTGCTGTAAGTGATAAATGAATTTTAATAAAATCAAAACATCTGCAACAGGTAAAATTAACCAATTATTGAATTGCTCCATTGACAAACATTTCAATTTCTTGACTCACTCTGTAGTTTTAAAAACAACAAAACTTTGGAGGAAACTGTTTTGATTTTAAAAGTAATATTAAAATTCAGATGTATTCTTCAGATATGATCTGAAGAATGCACTTAACATGCAGAAATATTATTCTAATGAGAAAGAACCTTGGAAGAAAAAATTAGACAATTAAATTGAGCCAAAGAGTAGAAGTTTGAGCTAGCTAGTCAAAGAGTTATATTGTACATGGGTGGGAGCCCTCTGAAATGTGAGAGTGCTTCACCAAGCGCCTCAACTCTCTTCCATTCATTTCTGCCCATACGGGAAAACTCATCTGTAAAGTTCTATTCAAGGTCCTAAAATTACAACCCAGAGATGAAGAGGCACTTGAGCTCACTCTACTGGAGTCAGGCTCCTGAACATAAGTCTTTTAAAAATATTTAATTTTTAACTGACACATAGTGACTGCACATACCTGTAGGGTACAGAGTGGCATTTCAATACATGTATAAAGTGATGAGTAACTGGACTGTTCAGCACCTTAAATAAATATCATTACTTTGTTTTGGAAGCATTGAAAAAACCTCTCTATTAGGTGTTTGAAATAGTCCCTTGTGGCCAACCATACTAATCCCAGGGTGCTATACAGCATTGGGAGTTACTCCTCCTATCCAACTGTAACCCTGCACCCTTAGCCATCCTCTCTCCATTCTCCCCTCTCCTACAACCTTCTCAGGCTCTGGTAAGTGCAACTCTGTTCTCTGCTTCTGTTATGTCTTATATCCAGATACACCCCCAAAACCTTACATGCTCATAGGTGGAATTTTATGTAACTGGCTGGATCTAGGGTGTATGATACCGGGATTAAGGGTGTGTGGTACTGAATTAATTCATTCACTGGTTTATCATTGTTCTAGGCATGGATAATTGGAAGTCCCATCCTAGGTGTGGAAGGCCCCACCCAAAAGGCTTGTAGCCTGGGTGAAATAAAAGGGAAAGGGAGCCTTGTTTTGTTGCTGCTGCTTCCTGCCTGTCCCATCATGGACTTTCTCTGCCACATCTCTCTGCTATGCCACCCTGCCTTGGAGCCAGCTGACTATGAGCTGAAACCTCTACACACTGTGAGCCAAAATAAAACTTTTCTCCTCTAACTTGTGGATGTCAAGTATTTTGTCTCAGCAATGAAAAATTAACCAAGACAGATACTGGTACCAAGAGTAGAGCTGTTGTGTTGCTGCCTGACCGTGTTGCTCAGACGTCTTTGGAACTGGCTTGCAGGAAGAGTTTGGAAAAATTGTAGATACTAGCTTAAGGAGTAGTACTGGAATATTGTAAGATGAACTTGATGGCAGATTTTTTTTTCAAAATTTTTAAAAGCATTTACTTTGAGACATGATGGAAAAATCAAAGGTACACATGGAAAAGACACATGATCAGAGGAGGCCAAGGACATGATCAAGTGAAGATCTAACCAGAATATCTTAGCGCTTGTTAGCTACACTTAAGCAGAGGTTCTGAGAGCACAACATGCTGCAGGGCTGAAAAAAATGCTTAACTAGTATTCCTCTCCTTCTTCCTCACCTTCTCCTTCAACAGAATCCACACCAACCTCCTCATAATCCTTCTCAAGGGCAGCCATGTCCTCCCGGGCCTCAGAAAACTCCCCTTCCTCCATACCCTCACCCACGTACCAGTGAACAAAGGCATGCTTGGCGTACATCAGATCAAACTTGTGGTCCAGGCAAGCCCAGGCCTCAGCGATGGCTGTGGTGTTGCTCAGCATGCACACAGCCCGCTGTACCTTGGCCAGGTCTCCACCAGGCACCACGGTGGGAGGCTGGTAATTAATGCCAACCTTGAAGCCAGTGGGACACCAGTCCACAAACTGGATGCTGCGCTTGGTTTTGATGGTGGCAATGGCAGCATTGACATCTTTGGGGACCACATC